>JAGFPH010001164.1:281925-294110 GCA_018207615.1 Philaenus spumarius
CTGTACATCTTCAGAAATAGCTATCAATAGGATTTAAACATAAAAGCTAAAAATCTCAAAAAGTGCCCTTTTAAATGTGCCCATGAAATAAAATTGATATTTCATAATTTTTTGATAATAATGACAACATTTTATGTCATTTAAAACAAACAGCACTAAAATCGGCATGGTAGATCTTCAGAAATAGCTATCAATAGGATTACTAAACGTTTAAGGGTCTAGTGAATTATTATATATATAAGTATGATTATATTATGGAGCTACTATGCTACTATAAACAAACATTAACTCGCTCATTAGTCATCAAGTATCAAGTCATCACTGGAAAGATCAATCTGTCGAATCTGTACTCTGTAGACTCTGTACTGTATCGTTCCAAATTTTTAACTCGATATTTTATATATTTCCAGAGTTACGTTACAATGAGTTTTTGTAAAAAAACAAAATGGCGGATTACGGCTAAACTAAGCCGAAATCGAAAAAATGTTATACTACATTTTCGACTTATTTTTGCATGTAGAATCTGAACATTATATGCATAGCCAGCCCAATCTTTTTGTTACACTCTGTATATCTACACAGTATATTAACAGCAATTTAGGATTGTTTGGACAACATAAATTTAAACTGTTTTTTTTTTTACCTAATTGACCTTTATAATGTTTTTAACACTTATGTCTGTTTAATTTTTAATGGTAATAGTACACTATGTTATGTTTTGGAACTTGTAATAAAGATATATTTTAGTATATTAGTTATTAGAGTTAGTGTTTTGTATGTAAAGGTATTAGCAGGGCCGGCGCAAGGACCATGCGGAACATGCGGACGCATGGGGCGCCGCCAGAGAGAGGGCGCCGACGTGCCAGCAAAAAGTGCAAGACCAAGGCGCCTTAAAAATTTTCCAAAATTTTTTTGCACCGAAAAATGTTTGCCTTAAGACGTGGTCGCCCTTTTCGGGTTTTAAAATAAACTCCCTATTTCTGTTTAGTGCTTTTTTAATGACAGACAACCTATATCGCTATCGGGCACCATCCTTTCAGAGTCGGCGCCCTTTAGTTTCAGTGAAAATTTCCCCCCCCCTAAAGACGCGACCGCCCTTTTCGGGAATTAAAAGAAATGCCATATTTCTTTTTGACGCCTCATTACGGACAAAAAAGACCACATACACCAGTTTAGGGCGCCATCCTTTCGAAATCGGCACCCTATGGTTTCAGTGAAAATTCGCCCTCTTAAGCGTCTGCTGTAGTGGCGTTCATCTTGGATTTTTATCCCTTAAGAGCAAAGTTAAATTTCAAACCATTTATTTCGTTCATTTTTTATCATAAAATTGTTTGCAAGGTCTCATTTTAAGCACAATTACAATACGCATCCGTTTTGCATTTTAGATTTTTTTTAATGCTTTTCTTTCGTTATGTAATTGACATTTTGTAAGTACAAATTTTGAATTGTTTTCCTAACACAATACAAAATTAATAATGAAAAGTAATTTGCAAGACGGATCTGAAATTTTATAAAGAATATTCAGGTTTTTTTCAGCACTCAATTACAAAAGATTAATTTATAAAATGGTTTGAAATGAGGCAATGTCAAAGCGCTCAGCTGCATTTTTTGGATACGGTTATAGAGAGAAGCGCTTGCGTTTCCGGTTGCTTTCTCGTTTACTGGAGCAGACCCTTAAAGACGCGACCACCCTTTTCAGGAATTAAAAGAAACCCGGAAACGATCTATTTCTTTTGGCACCTCTTTATGTAGGGCCTATAGACAAGATCAGGTCCTACAGGTACAACAGTATTGTATAGGTCAATATACTTCCGAAATCGGCGCCTTTTGATTCCAGTGAAAAATTCGCCCCCATAAAAGACGAAACCGCCCTACATTTTATACTAACTTCTTTTTTGCATGTGTGTGTGATATTAATGTAAAAACTTAACATTAACCTCATTCTTACAATGTTACCGAATTACAGATGTTACCTTTATCTTATTGACAACTATTCCTAACCCTTTACCTTTACCACGTTGTCATGATGTTACCAAATTGACTTGTGAAATTGTAATGTTAATCTTACAATGTTACCTTTTGATGTTAAATTTATGTAAAATAAATATTGTAATATGATTAATTTGGTGATTTCAGTATTCCACTTCCCCCCACTTAACTTTCCATTTTATCATACATTTATTTAAGGTCAAAAAGATGCTATATATAAGTTTATATACTTTTATTTTTTAAATTGTTGCTTGATGTTATATTTTAATTTGATTTTATATAATTAAATAATTTCAATTGGCATAAATTTGATAATGTACCCATTTTTTATTGCTATAAGGAGATTTATAAATATTTATACATATATAGGGACGGGGGGGGATTGTTGTTGTGTAAAGAGAGGGGCGCCAAAAATGACTTTCGCATGTTCAGGAAAAACCCCTTGCACCGGCCCTGGGTATTAGCCAGTAAGACAGACCAGGAAGTATAGTATAAATACGGAAATTGTAGCAAGGTCGTGTGAGAGTTCGTTAAACGCGGAACTCGCGTTGCTATGGTTTGTTTTTGAGATGTCAACAGGAAGCTAGACGGGTTATATTTGATTTGATTTGATTTATTTATCGATCCAGAGACACATGTTACAGTGTATTGATCTTGTCAAGTAATAACATAAATTAACTAATTACTAAAATACATCACTGCAGCACAACAACAGCATAAAACAAAAATCAGAGCAACATTTAACAATTATACTAAAAAACAATATTCCTGACATCAGCCTGAAAAAACTCACTTAAACAATAAAAAGGGTTATTACAAATCCAGCCATACATAATTTTTTTAAATTTCTTAATATCTACAGAAAAAGCTCCAACAGGGAGCATATTGAACATGGACATACCAATATATTGATATGATGTCTGAGTTATACTTAGTCTAGCAAAGGGCTTGTGTATAAGCATGCCTTTTCTAGTATTGTGGGTATGCACATTATGGTTCATCACCAATCTACCAAGCTTCAATTTAGTGACCATCAAACATTCAAAAACATACTGACTTATGACAGTTTGGTACCTGCATCTGCTTAAATAAAGACCTACAGTGCTCATCACACGAACTAAATGTGATCAGTCTAATAGCTCTTTTCTGCAAGAGCAACACTCTGTCGATTTTTGCTGCATTACCCCAAAATAGGAGACCAAACAATAGCACACTATGAAAATAGGCAAAATAAACAGTTCTTAAATAGCTTTTAGGTAAACAGTTTCTTAAATTTCTAATCAGGTACAAAGCTTTAGACAATCTTTTACAGACAGAGTCAATGTGCTGCCCCCAGGTCAACTTTACATCTAAATGCATGCCAAGCAGTTTAACGGGTTTATCATTAGCCTCGCACATAGCCCTGTTAAGGGTAAACACAATTTCGTGTGTCTTGTCTACATTTAATAGAATTTGTTGGCACTGTACTAAACATTGGCTTCATGCAAGACTATACCAGTGTATTCGTTCAAAGATTTTAGACATTGGTCAGATTGAAAAAAAGTCACATCGTCTGCAAACATGGCCACCCGGGAGCAGACATTTGCCTCCCGATCATTTATCATAACTAGAAACAGGAAGGGACCAAGGACCGAACCCTGAGGCACTCCAAATTTAATTTTATTTCCAGAGGATAATACACCATTAACAAAGACCTTTTGCCATCTATCAGAAAGGTAGGATTTTAAGAAATCACTCTCAGACCCAGCAACCCCATAATACTTCAATTTATTCAATAAAATGTCATGATCCACACAATCAAAGGCTTTACTTAAGTCACACATTACAGCAGTTGTGGCTAACCCATTTTCAAAACCTTCTAAGATGTAAGAAATCAGTACATCCATTGCGCTTCTCACCGACATTTCAGGTCTAAATCCAAACTGACTTGCCGAAAAGAGATTATTTGCTTCAAAGAAATCACTTAACTGCAATTTGAACACAGTTTCAAAATTTTTTGAAAATATAGGCACAAGGGAAATCGGTCTATAGCTTTCCATCCTGCTTCTATCACCCTTCTTATAAATAGGCACCAGTTTTGACATCTTAAGTTCATGAGGAAATTTACCCTCCTGAACACAGGTGTTAAGACATATAGCAAGTGGCAGAGCAATACTGCAAATTACATACTTAATCAAAAAATTCGAAATATCATATATATCTCTAGACTTAGAAGATTTTAACTTATTCACTGCATTTAATATGTCACCATCATTAATCATTTTCCAACTAAAACCAACATTAGTGACTTTAAAATTACTCAACAACTGACTGTCAGTTACATTTGTATTAGGTATCTTAGTGCGCACTTTTTGTATCACTTCAGAGAAGAAAACATCAAAATCTTCAGCAGTTGGAGACTTAGCTGCCATTCTGTTTGATCGTCCTTCATTTCTAATCACTTGCCATGTTGCCTTATTCTTGTTTACCGATGCAGCAATATAGTCCTCATTCCACCTTCTCTTGGATTCAACTAAAGCATATCTATAGTGTTTCTTAGCTTTAAGATAATTTGCCTTACTTATCTCACTATTAGTTGCTTTCATCAGATCATAGAGAGCAAAGACTTAGTTCTTCAAAGCACTAAGATCAGGTGAATACCATCTATTTTGCAGCTTTCGCGGAGTCATATCATTCACAACTCTCACTGGAAAGTAGTTATCCATCCAGTAAACAAATAGGTGTTGAAATAAGCTAAACATTGATTCAGCATCTTTGTTATCAAGAACCTCTCTCCAGTTTATATTAGATAAACACTGCTTAAATTCCAACATCCTAGACTTGGTAAAACTTCTGAAAGTAGTTTTGTTACCATTCCCGCAAGGACGGTATACGCTCTTAAATAGGCTTAGTTTAGCACCCAGAAAACAATGGTCAGAAAAAGGAAAATCCAACACCTCAACATCAACTTCCAGTGGGCAGATATTAGTTATCACATTGTCGATACACGAGTTACCTCGCGTAGGCTTGAAATTTGTGCAATAAAAACCAACTGACCTAAGCGTGTTATGTAGTCTACTTGTCTGCAACTCACATCCAGTGGCTTCAATATTTATATCACCACAAACGACCACTCTATAGTTATGACAGGATACTTTAGACAACATACTTTCAATATTGCGAAGAAATAGGTTAATGTCACCATCCGGGGTTCTGTAGAGGCACATGACAACCAGTCTAAGATCTTTGATCCTGATTGCACAGGCCTCAAAATGTTTCTCAATGCAAAAACACCATACATCAACAACTTCAAAAGATAAATCATTAGAAACAAAAACACCAACACCGCCATGTTTAATGATTTCCCTGCAATAGATGCTTCCAACCTCAAAACCATCAGGTTTAAAGTAGATGTAGTCATCTTGAGTCATCCAATGTTCACAAACACACAAAACCTTGTCAGTCCTAGGCCTCAGAATCATGTCAAGTTCCAAAATTTTGTTTCTTAAACTTTGAGCATTACAATATAGGAGACTAATGTTGTCACAAGACTGTCCATCAATCGAGGTTAGATAAACTGATGTCTCAGGAGATTCGAATTTCTCATCTAATTTGCTCTCTGGGAGGTGGTAGTTTTCCCTAAAAAAACTCTACTTTTTGTGTATCTGTCAGAACGCCCTGGGAAATATTCGCGAATTAGAGTGCCTTCCGGCCAAAAGTCTGCGCACAGGACACTAGGTAATACATTCTCAGCAAGACCGATCTTAAAAGATTTGTAAGTATCATACCTTGTCATTAACTCAACACATGCCACATCATCAATGCCCTCTTCATGAAGGTAGGATAAAACATCATCAACAGTAACCTCAGTTGAGAAACGTGATAGAAACATCCATGACCTCCTTACAACTGTTTTTAACCCAGTCGATATGTTATCACCTTTTAACGCCAATAATTGGTTTGTTAGATTTTAGATTAGGTTTAACCTTTTTGGTTACTTGGGCATAACTTCTTTCAATTCTACTGCCAGCATTGCTAGACTCTGATAAGTCATTACTCACAGCTTCGCCTCTGTAATTTACTTCAACGGTTTGTCCACCACTCTTATTATTCAACACAGGAACATCAGCTGAGTTATTAGTCAGCATACTAGATGTTTTACTGTTTGGAGTTTCAGACCTATGAATAGTTCTATCAGTCCGTAGGACATGATTTGGTCGTACAATTTCAGGAATAGTCTCAGGAATCTCTTGATCTGCAACAACGACACATTTACTAGATTGACCATTACAGTTCGACACCATATTTGTTTTATTCTGTGAGAAAATCCAATTTTCTATTACGTCGAATCTGGACAAAAGCTTAGTCATTGTAGACTTAATTTCCGAGTTTTCTTCTTTCATTGAGCCCAAACGGCGAGCTAATTCCTTGTTATTATGAGTTACAGACTCAAGTTCAGTTACTGTAACATTCAGGATTGAACTAAAGTCCATGTCATTATTAATTGTAAGGTTATTGGTTTTAGGTATAGACCTGGAATTCAACAACCGATCCTCACACGCACCACAAAACCACTTTATCTTGTCTGCAATCTTATTAATCGCATCATACTCAGGTCTACTCAAATTGACACATTCAATGTGATACCAGCAGTCACAATAGCCATCACAACCAATGGCACAGTCATTAGGGACCAACTCCCTGCATTCTCCACATTTGGAAGAACTGCAGGAAGTATTTCCAGTTTCATTCATCGTAAATAGCACCTGTTACTTAATAAAGTAATAATTGTCCACAAAGTATACACAGTTTACTTATCTGCTTGTCAAATATATTTAAAAAAAATATAGTATATTTGGAAACCAAACAAACTTAAAGTCAATACCGTTTTAATGTTGTGTATTAACTTAAGTCCAAAGTCTAATTTAAAGTTAAAATCAAAGAATCAATTGAAAATATAAATTGTCCAATTCAATTGCACAAAGTCAACAATCAACAAATGTTAAATCCAGCTAGCTTATCTTAAACAAACAAGAGTCAAGTACAAAGTTCACTTGCACACTTCAAATTTAACTGCAAGTAAGTTATTATGTTTTTGTCAAAAATTTACAAGCACAGAATTAAATCCATTAAATAAAATTTATCTTCTTGCAGCTGTTATTAATGTGATCATTTAGGTACAAACCCCATTCCAAAAAGTCCACTATTACCACCGAAAGTGAGCAATTCTTCAGGACACAATAAACCTCAACTGCACAGCTTCAATACTCAACACACATCCATAAAGTATAAAGTATAATCCGAATCTAGAATCTTGGCCAGAGGATTGTGGTCGATGAGCGAGAGTCAGAGATAATAATAATAAGAAATAATAATACATTGTATCTTTGATTATGGACGTTCGGGTAAAATGGTTGGGAAGACACCCCCTGTTTATTTTAATAATAATTCATTTTGTATATAGTGTGAATATATTTGTGGCAAGTTATATGATGATAAATCTTTGTGTATGTATTACAAGGTGCAAAGCAAAGTTACTTGAGGGTAGGTATAGTTTTTGTAACGTTTATAATTTATAATCAAAATTATAAATATTATAAAATATAACTTTATAAACCATTAGCAGGAGTTGTAGGTAACTATGTTCAAGTTTACGCTTTTTTCCACAGACTGTTTAATATACATTAACATTTATAAACAAGAGAAAAATCTGAAGTAGAGAACTATCGGCCAATTTATTTAGTATCTTGTCTATCGAAAGTTATCAAATGCACCTTGCACAGCCAACTGTATAATCACTTTCTAAAACAAAGTACAGTACGATTTTTTTAACCGTGCCCTCGGCTCGGTTAGCGCGCGGTGGGCTAGCGGTGTAGCGGGGAGGGGATTGTAAAGGCAGTTCCACAAACTTCTAATAAACAAAAATGATTGAATAATTATTCGAATAAAATTATTGAAATAAAAACTACTTGAATGAGTCACATACTACTTGTCTCTTGTTTGAATATTCGAATAATAATACTGTGGTGTGGTTAAGGTAAATGCCAGACACCAAGTAGGCCTACTTCCCCGGCCAGATGTAGTTTTAATTGAAACGCACACATTATACCACTGTACCGAGCAAACCGTAAGTCAAACGAAAATATGTTTCAAATAAAATATTTAATTTGGACCTTTATCTAAAACTTTCTCGCTAAGACTTTGTCTCTGACCAACAACTAAAAAAATTTCCAGCGGTGTGAAAATTTCATGTCATTATTATAGTTCATTGTTGTAATATTGATTTTTACTTTCTCCACCCTATACGTAGTATATGGAGAAAGTATTGTTTTCGTAAAAATGTTCGAATTTGAATTTTCAGTTGAATTATCTGTTTTGGTGCTCCCAGAACCCCAAAAAATGGTTAGTGCAATTATCTGTGTTGGTGCTCCATGAACCCAAAAATATTTTTAGTGGAATTTTTTGTTTTGGTGCTCCCTAAACCCAAAAAAGTGTTTTTAGAGTGGTGTCTGTCTGTCAGTCTGTCAGTATGTATACACGACCAGAGAGGACACTATTGGTCCGATTTTCATGAAATTTGGTATGTAGGTACTAAACCCTAATATCTCCAGGCGTTTTTTTCATTTTTTGGAATTTTTAATTTTTAAGGGTAATTTACCCCTAAAAACCCATAAAAAACGACAAAAATGCAAATTTCTCAAAAACGGCTCTAACGATTTTGATCAAATTTTCAGTATTTATAGTGCTTAAGATGCCAAACAAAATGACACCACCCGCTTTTATCAAAACTTCGGCGTTTTATAATTATGGGGCAATGTTTAAAAATAAAAAAAGTTTATGTTGTCAATCTAGCATCGCGGCGGCGGCTGCACGGGGTAGCGATCACGGCCAGTAATTCAAAGGTCGCGCGATCGAATCCCGCCTAGGACAATAATTTTTTTATATTATTGACGTAGGTAGAATATTATTTTTTTGTTTTGTTCTAAAAAGTAATAAATAAAATGATTGAAAACAATATTATTTTGACTATAGTAAGTTGGGAGAAAGTTTGTGTCAGTTAACTGATACTGTTTATTAAAATATGAAATAGGTTTTGTAATTGGTTTTCTTTTACATTATACGAATCGTATGGTTCTTATCTGCGTACGGTATCCGTGAAAGTTTTATAATTTTACATCGCGGCTAAGTGTATTAAATGACAGTGTTATTGAAGCTCAGTTTTCGTGGAGAAAACTAGAGTAGACAGAGCGATTTGTAACGTTATCATTCAGGTTAGTACAATCTTGGCCAAGGGCACGGTTAAAAAAATCGTACTGTATAATCAATAATGCCAAATTTGTTTCAAGAATAATAACACAACTAGAGTAGTTCAAGATATTGTATCTTTTGTCCTTGATTCTTTTGAAAATAAACAATATTAAAGTGAGCTTGCACAATTGTAAGCTCACTTTAATCAAAGTGGAATAAAATTGTTCAATAATTATGTTGACAAACATCTGAATAGAAATAAATTTAAAACTACTTTACAGATCTCGCTCAAAGCAAAAGTTTTGTATAGTGTGACAGAGTTTTATGACTGCATAAAATCCTGGCGCTGAGTGGAATAACAGTCATGGCAATTAAACTATGGTGTTAGTTGTAATAAATGTAAATTTCTGTAAATGGTCATTGCATAAAAATATTATTATGTTTGTGTATGTTTTGAAATTGACAAAGTCTATCGCAATTGTAAAATTGTTTAATGATGAAAATATAATTACAAATACATGATGATTTGAATACAGGGTGTTTGAAAATGAATATCAGGGGTTTAAGGCTTTGTAGTATTTATTACATTTAGTTTATAATTATAAATAATATGTCAAATGAAAAAGCAACTCAAACAGTTTTGTTGGTACACCTGTGCGCATGCACTGTTTCCTCTGCCTTCCATTAGAAAGCGCTAGTAGCGAATAGCGAACAGAATGCTTTTCTTGTTTTACAGTTTGCAAGGAATCTTTAGTTACAGTGCAATGTGCGTTAAGTATAAGTTCAAATGTATTCCTATAAGTGATAATAACATCCGTAGATGGTATCATTAGTTTGAAGACACCGGCTGTCTTTGCAAAGGGAAGAGTACCGGATGACCATGAGTGACTGAAGAATGAGATGAACGAGTGAGAGAGTCTTTCACATGTAGCAACAAGAAATCAGTTTAGAAAGATAGTCATGAATTAGCAATTCTTGACTTTTACATTAGGGCGTTCATAAAGGATCATGTGTCAGCATCCGCTAACAGCTGACCTACCTGACTTAAAAAGCAGGATTGTAGCAGTTGTTGAAATAATTACTCCAGATATTTTGAACAAGGTTTGGGACGAACTTGGTCATCAACTCGATGTGTGCCAAATGATGCTCACATTGAACACTTGAAAGATAAACTGTTTACGTTCCTCGTTCATTTAATGTATTATTTATAATTTTAAGTTAAATGTAATTTACTACAAAGAATTAAAACTCTGATAAAATACTAGGTATATTATATGATACTGTACAGGTCTAGTGAATTGTAAAGATATAATAGTAAGCCCCTGTGAAAAATCACAGGTTGATTAATAATTAAGATATACAGTAAAACTACTTTGATTAACTGTCACTCATTTATTCGTCAGTAAAGTGGAAGAATTGCAAAAAAGAGTTTTCAAACTACTTCAATTGAGCCTAAAGGGATATAGTCTGGCCTTTAGTCTATTCTCTCCCCGACCATATCTTTCCCTTTACTTGTGACTTAGGTTTCAGTTGTGACTTAGTCGTTGTAAATACCACAAACTTGAAATGCTTTTACTTTCATCTGATGATGCGAACTCTGTGAATTGAGTTTTGGAAATCTTACACTATTAATGATGCTATTTACATTGTCGCCAGTGTAACGGTAATCTTACAGTGCCAAACCTAAAATAAGGACGAAATAAACTTTGCCCTCTACCTAAAGACAAAGAATCTGAGGAAACCGAGGCTGTTAAGGTCAATAAAATTAAGCAGCTGTGTAATCACCTAACAAACAGTGTGAATTTGACTGCAGAAGAAGTAACAAAGTGGTTGGGAGGTGACGTATCGGATAGGGAATTCAAAATTTTAAATGTTGTTGCCAGTGTGAATGTGGCGGAAGAAGAAGCAGCTAATAATGACGAATATAATTTTTGAGTTAAAAAAACAAACTGTTAGCCACTCAGAGGCCGAAACAATACAGAAAACCTGCCCTTAGATATATATAAAGTAGAACAGTTTGTGAAACCGAACAAATAATCCGGATCCATGTTTTAAAAGATTCGTTTCGCCACTCTCCGGTACAAGAAAAGATCATTCGCTATGTAATAGTTTAAGAACTGGTTTATTACAATTTGCTGAACCTCTAGCGTTTATTATAATCGATCAAATGAATGGCTCCATCAAGTGAACTAGATGAATAGAACTGAATAGTGAATAGTTAAATAGCCTTAACTAGAATTTTCGAAAATTTTCGGAAACATACATTAAAATTTATACGGTAATTCTCCTGTATGTTTTGTAATGTTTTTTTGAGGGTGTCTAATTGAGAAGACGTATATTCACAAAGATTACATTTATATGGTCATTGCCCTGTATGCCTTCTCATGTGTACTTTGAGGGCGACTGACCTAGAAGTAGCACATTAACACATATTACACTTAAACGGTTGTTCTCCTGTATACCTTCTCATGTGTACTTTAAGGGAACCTGACTGAGAAGTAGCATATTTACACACATTACACTTAAATAGTTGTTCTCCTGTATGGCTTCTCATGTGTACTTTGAGGGAGCCTGACTGAGAAGTAGCAAATATACACACATTACACTTTGGCTTCTCATGTGTACTTTGATGTAGCTTGACTGAGAAGTAGCAAATTTACACATTAAACTTAAATGGTTGTTCCCCTGCATGGCTTCTCATGTGTACTTTGAGGGCGCCTGATGTATAAGAAGCATATTTACACACATTGCACTTAAATGGTTGTTCTCCTGTATGGCTTCTCATGTGTACTTTGAGGAAGCCTGACTGAGAAGTAGCAAATTACAACACATTACACTTAAATTGTTGTTCTCCTGTATGGCTTCTCATGTGTACTTTGAGGTAGCCTGACTGAGAAGTAGCAAATTTACACACATTCACTTAAATGGTTGTTCTCCTGTATGCCTTCTCATGTGTACTTTGAGGGAGC
>JAGFPH010001164.1:304056-314624 GCA_018207615.1 Philaenus spumarius
CTTGTCAATCTGGACCAAATTTTACAACATGTTCACCACTTTTAAAACTAGAAAACAGACATTGCAGTCTGTTCTCCGTGACGACCTTGTGCGAAGTGTTAGCTGTGTTAGCCTCTATCTTTTAGCTCCGCTTCCTTTTTCCAGGGAGTCGCAATATGTCTCCCTAAACGCAGTAATGTAAACTACCAACATCACAGATTAAATTTTTGTTCGATTGTCCTTTAAGATGTTCATTGACTGTAGGCTAAAAACTGAGTGCCCAAATTTTCTTCAATATACTTTAACACTATATAATGTTCTTTTATTTTAGACATGTATGCAAGTTTCTTGTTTTTATATAATCCAAAATGTCTGCTTTTATATAATTATTGTAGTTATATTTATTATTAGAAATTAAATTTTGCGTCTTTTAAATTATGCTTTACTTATTATTTGTTATCCTAAGCGTCTCATATGTTTTATAAGTTATATAATTTAAATTTTTGATTTTATATAAAAGTCTGCAATCAGAATTGGCCATTATGGTTTTAGGTTCTAAATTTAGGTTTTGGCAACTTTGACCAGCATGATTTTTGTTTGATGTTGTTTTCCATTCTTTATTTTATAAAGCTATGTTTTGATAACTTTAGCCAACATGATTATAGATTCTATATTATATTGGTTGTTCTGTCCAGCCATTGACGATGTCACAACCAGCGGTTATTAAAATGGGATTTGTAATGGGTCGCTAGAAGATCCGTAGAAATAAAATGTGTAATGGCGGACATGTATTTGTATAGTGTCCTTCTTAAGAACAACTAAAACCGACTCTGAAGGGTGCATGGTGGGGATATGGAAGATGTCCCAGAGTTTCACCCTAAAAATACCCCACATTTAACTGAAAAATAACTGAAAAAGCGGGGAATCCCCGCTATGTGTGAAATGGGGTGTTAATAAATTATATGCCTGGTAAAGGAAACATTTCTAAAACTTGGTTAGCTTGGTTTTGGGTTAAATACAATATTGCTCTCTACGTGTATTCTGTATATTAGATTTCGGCATATCCAGCTTTCCTTTTATATCTGCATTTAGGATGACGTACACATATAATCTTCACAAAGTAAAAATATTCAACTGCCTAATATGGGCAAGGAATGCTCTAACTTTGACCTTTATAATGTTGATATTTGAGTTCTAATTGTAGTCATAAGTGTGTTTAGGTAAGTTCACTAACAGTCCATATCTTAGTTTAGAATTTGCAAGTGCATAATATACACCCTTCTCAATACCAGAATAAGTTTCCTATTTAGTTACTTAAGATGTTCTTTCGAGCATAATTTATAATCTACACCCAGATATTTTAGGCTATTGGTTCTGTCAATAGTTTCACAGTCACACTGAACATCAGATGAGCAAGACAATGCATGATAATAAATTCTTGACTTCTTTTGCAAAAGTTATTTCACTAATCTAATCAAAAATAATATATTTGAATTATGTCAAATGTCCAAATGTATTTTATTAATGACAAATTAATAAATATGTAGTGTTTCCTAAGTAGACTGTCAATGTAATCAAATCATTTTAATGGTAACAGATTTTATGAAAGGTGAGAACATTTTGTTACAAAATAAATAAGAATCTAGTTGTAGTATTTTTAGGCTAGTTAAATAAATAGTTGGCCTGTGCTTTACAAAATGTATATTTTGATTAAACACTTTTTTTTTTTTTTTTTTGCTTTCTGTTGGATGCAGGCGGAATTGGATGTAAGTACACAATTTGGATAAACATTTTTATTTAAACATTTTATGTTGTTATTGTGATATTTTAATTGAGAATAGTAAAAATCCCAAAATTTATTCATTCAAGTTAGATAATTTCAAAACGTCTTGATCCTAGTTATCTCCAGGTTGGCTTAAAAGTTTCGTACAAAGGGTGTTCGAAAAATGTGGAATATTATTATCTTTATATTTTAAAATATAAAGTATTAAAAATACTTTTACAGGGTTCATGCATTCTGGGATATAACCTTACTTGAAAATGTTTGGATTTTATTTTATTTTTCCAGACCTTGAATATACTTGAATAAAAAAAAATAGTCATCATATCCTTGAAAATTCTTGATTTTGTATCTTAAACGAACAAAACTGGAGTTTTATTTCTCCAGTTGTGTTTTAATTATTACAAAAACAAAGAATAGAAAAAAAACTCTTTAATATTGGATGTATTATATTCTTGAAATTTTTTAAAAATTGTCCTTGGAGAATACTTGAAATTTTCAAGTGTAAAGCTGCATGAACACTGTTTTTAAAAAAATTACCTGGATTGTGTTGTTTATAATTGAATGGCCCCCGTACAATGTTGTAACTGACAAAAGTGAAATGTTACAGGAATCAAAAAACAATATTTGTACAATATAATTATGTTAGTAGGTGGTTTATTTTTATACAAACCTATTCCTTTTAACTGTATATACTAATTATTTAAAAAGCTCTTTACCGTATCATACAACTGAGTCATTGTTGGTTTTAAGTGAAAATTCCAGTGAACAACCTTGTAACTGCTGCAAGTTAAAACGTTCTTCTTACAAGATACAAGTTTTATCATATTCATAATTGGAGGAAAATGAAAACACAGAGAGTGATAAAAGTAGTTTATTGTTACAAAATATTGTATATAATATTTATATTTACCATGGAACAATGATTTACTATCTAGGGTGCATTATAGAGTGGGGGGGGGGGAGTAAAATGTAGTAAAATTATTGAAAAAAGTAAATTGTATTAATTTTTTCCTACTATAAAGTTCTCTGAAAACATTAAAAACTCTTAAGGGATCTTCTCGTACTTCCACTGAAATTTTTTCATAAAATAGTACATACCAAACACTATCTTTACACTATACTTTATACATATCAAACAAATCTTTTTTCTTCGCAGTCTTTTGATTGTCAATGCTTAATAGGCATAGATACAACGACGTTCTCATCACCATTTCAGGTGGCAATTTTTCTGGGATTGGCTTCTTCCTCTTCTAAATGTGTAGGTACCCAGAATCCCTGGACATCTTACTGTGTTTGTCCTATTATGTAACCCTCATTTTCCATTTTTTCCCGTTATGCGTTTTTGATCACTTGTTGAAAAAACTCTGCCTCCAGATGTCGACATTGTGCTAGATACAACGTTGTACTGTGCTCGGAAGCCAGTTTCCCGCTATTTAGAAACAGGGTTGAGCCGATTCAATCCTAAGGGAGCAGAATCAACAGGAGTCTTCTGAGAGCAACCCCATTTTTTTTATGGTGGTACTTGGCCGGGCAGTGACCAGTAAAGATTCCTACAATCCGTCTAAGCTTGTTTCTGCCAAACAATAGAAGCTTTTGAGTTTTCGACTTAGAGAGGCAGATGAACATGTTGTCCTTCCTAAACTCAGGAGCATTTTTCGAATGTGAGGCCTAACTTTTCTCTGTAAAGATTTCAACAACATTTCTTAGGTGGCTCTTGGATCTCCCATAGAAAGGATATGGGCCAATGAAGGGCTTTTCGCTTAAACTCTAGCAATGCGATCCACTGGAGGTGATCTCACATGGCCAGGCACCCATTTAAGAGTAACTTCATTGCGTCTTGCCGTTTCATTCATTGCTTTAAAACAGTCCCAAACTAGCCTTGATTCAAAAGTGGATGATTCAAACGCCATTAAGGCGGCTAGGCTATATCAGAATGTATATCAATCCTAGCTCCCCTAATTCCTTTTTTGAGGATTTCTCGGGCGGAGAGAACCTCCGCCTGAAAAATCAATGGTAAGGAGCTCATATCCCTAGATAAGCTGCACCTAGGACGATGAACTCCTGTACCAACTCCAGGAGCTGGTCATTTTGGCTTGAGCCCCTAAAAGTCTAGCAATACAGCCAGGTGATGTACCATATCCCCTGGTATGTAATTATGAGTCTCCATCAGCCCCAAGGCAGACCGCAGTGCAACCTTCTGCATGTGAATGTACAGAGGAAGTAGGTTGAGAAGCTCCTCCTCAGCTGATGTGGGGCAGGAGCGCATGACCTCACAAATTCCTAGGCACGCTAGCCTTTGTAGCTTTTGCAGTTTTTTTTAGCAATAAATTGGAACCAACTGAATGAAATACAGTATATAATTTTTTACACTGACTATTTGTGTACTATCTTCTATTCAACTCTCTTATAGAAATGCAGTAAAAGCTTATCTTTGTTTACATTTATCTTATCAAAAACGTGTGGTTAAACATAACCATTTCAAATGTTTCAACGCAAAATGATTTTGGGGGTAGTTAATATAAATTTACTAATCAAACACTGGTTTTTAAAATTATAAAAACTTATAGATTTATGTTATATACAGATACTAGTGGAACCAGCAATGCTTCGCTATTGCTTGATTTAATTTTAAGTGTGGTTATCCCAATTCATCCTTTTGACTTAAGTAATCGAATTGCATTTTTTTTTATATCATTTAAGAATAATAATTAAATAATTTTAGATTTTTAGTTGGTAGGAATTTAGTGCAATTTATTTTTATTGTATAGGGGTAGCTGCCCCATTTAAATCTTTTTATCGGTAGTGACCATGTTCTTTAAAACGTTTATTGTTACTAATATGTGTAAATTGTGAAATTTTAGTAAAATTAGTCCAGTAGTTTTTTAGAATGTAGAAAAAGTAAGTGGGTTGTTATTTAATTTTAAGGGTACCGTAGTTATTCCCATTAGCCTTAAGTGTAAAACAGCAGGACGTTAAACCAAAAAAAAAAATCATCCATTTGACTTCAGTAATCAAATTGCAAACAGTTTTGTATATAACTTAAAAGTAAAATTACATAATTTTATCTTTATAGCTTGTAAGAACTTAGTTTGATTTTTTTACTGTATAGGGGTAGCAATCCTATTTCAACCCCTTCCAATTGTAAATCTTAACCATCCAGGGACCCACTCAAACACACACACAAAATTTAATTTTCAGTAACCACATTTCACTCTGAGCGGAGTTCATAATTTATTGTTGAACATGTGGTACAGGGTACAGCAAACATACAAAACGTATGTAACCAATGAATCGACATTAGGTCCAGGTCCGTTGTTCTATATCTTATTAATTGGCGATGTAGATGGATTTATTCATAGAATTAACGTCCAGAACATCATGTGTAGCTTGAATGAGAGTTGGTCATTTTTAGAATCACGCTTTATTGCCTTATACAGTGTATCCGATAAAGAATGCCGGGATTTTAAACGGCCTTTGCTTGGGGACTATTCAAGATTACTAACCAATTTAAACATTAAATAGAAGAGAAAAGAACAAAGTTTTTTTCGTATAAATGTTGTATAGCATCTCTGGTGTCACAGTTGTGATCGCTTCAGAAATTCGCCCAAGCAGATGTGCCAAATCACAAATTTTCTCAGCATAAACAATGTTCTTTAGGTAACCCCCCAAAAGAGTCCAAAGGGGTTAAATCAGGACTCCTGGGATACCAGGGAATAGGCGCACCCCTGCCTATCCAACCCTTTGGAAACCTGTTAAGAGTGTCGCACACTTCCCGAAGGTAATGAGCCAGGGCACCATCTTGCATCAAAATGACTCATTCACCGGCTTGTTCTTCAATTTGAGGAAACAAAAATTGTTCTAGCATATCTAAATAAATTATGCCATTAATTGTTTTTTCGGCGAAAAAGAAAGGCCCTAACACTTGGTCATACATTAATCCACACCATATGTTCACTTTTGACGAATCGCGCACGTGTTCCTCAATGTTAGGCTGTTCCGAACCCCAAACCCGACAATTGTGACGATTAACAACACCACTTGTGTGAAATGTAGCTTCGTCTGAGAACAGCACTCTTTTAATAAAATTGGGATTGTCATCAATCTCATTAGCATAAAATTGGCAAAGTATGTACGCTTAGGGCGATCGGCGGGTTTAATCTGATGTCTCAACTGAATTTTGTAGGCACGAAGTCTCAATATTTTACGAATAACATCGTGGAGTGTCGATTGGTGTAGTATGACAAGACTATAGTAGGTATGAAAGAAACGTTGTTCTTTTCTCTTCTATTTGACGCTTAAATCGTTTAGTTCTCTCGAATAGTCCCTAAGCAAAGGCAGTTCAAAATCCCGGCATTCTTTTTCGGATACCCTGTATATCATGAATTTTTCAATAGCATATATTTAAAGGCACTGGAATCATTTACCTTTCAATCAAGGCGAGTTTGAGACTACTTCATTCAAAGTAGTGAATGTAGTGGTTAGACGCTATGAAATTACTTTTAAAAATGGGTGCCTGGCTATGTAAGCATAAAGGGTAATGAAGTGGAGGATCGCCTTGCTAGAGATGGGGCCAAAAAGCCCTTCATTGGAGCAGACCCTTTCTGTGAGAGGTCAAGAGCCATCTAAGAAATGTTGTTGAAATATGGATTGATATTGGACTCACATTGGAAAGATTCTCCTGGGCTTAGGCAGGCTAAAATGTTCATCTGCCTCTCAAAGTTGAAAGCTTCATGGGCAGAAAGAATCTTAGACGGATTGTAGGAATCCTTACTGGTCACTGCCCGGTCAAGTACCACCTCAATACCTGGAGTCCCAATACCTGGTTTTGGAAGACTCCTGTTGATTCGGCTTGCTTTGGATTGAATCAGCTCAACACCTGCTGTGTGAATGCTAGGCTCTCGCATGTAGGAGATTTATGGTACTCTGAAGTGCTTTTTTTAGCGAGGAAGAGGTCCGTGGTGCTGATCCTAAGACCCTCCTTGGTTTCATAAGTGACCTGGGAGGTATCTGGGATGATCATTAAAGGGAAAATCTTCCTACAATAGATCCTGGTGGGTCGCAGTGGAGCCCTTGGACTCTTTTATCATATTAAAAAAAACCATACATAAATCAACATTTATGTAATATGTGCATAATTTCCAAATTGTCGTTTAAATTTAAACACCGAGTTAGTTGTTGGTAAGTTACTTTGTGTCCGCATGAACTATATGTAAGATATAGAACAACAGAACTGTTCTCAGTGTCGATTCGCCATTCAGATATGCGCGTCCTCAATAAAATGATTACTATTTGTATATTCGCAAGCCTTGAACAATTAAAACCTCCGCTTGGAGAGGTTGGGTGAATAGGCCAAAACTGTAGTAGAAACGAGATAAGAAAGTATTTAAAAAACAGTGGAATCTAACTTATTGTTCAGTCAAATTTAAATTGTTTTTTAGAACGTTTTATTCACTAACCTTCAAACAGTCACTTCAGATACATCTGAGTGCAGTTTCGAAGACAAGAAAACCCTCACTTTACACAACACTTCACGTTCATATTGGTTGAGACATGTAAAAACTTTTTAAATTATTTGGTTGAATAAAAAACAAATTGCAATACTGAGGTTTGATTTTGCAATAATATTTTTCAATTTTTCAGCGAAGACAAGAAGAGTTGGAGAAAAAAGCTGCAGAACTAGCCAGAAGAGAAGAAGAACTTAGAAATGCACCTTATAATGGTAATACATCAGTTTAACACGTCGCTGTCGCAATTGTAAATTTTTTTCGTATATATTGACTAGCTTCGAATTTATGCGACGACCGGTTTCTATCCACAGCCTGATACCGCAAATTTGCGACGCCTGGTCTAATTGAAATAGACTAACGTAGCATATTTGTGGCAGCCTTCTTTTGTTATTTAATATTTAACTTGAATGTACTAGTCTATTTTAAGACCTGATTTATTATTATCAGTATGTCGAAATGTTTGCCGTTTATATAAGGCGCTTGATCTGCAATTTTGGCGTTTAATGATCTATTTTGATATGCTTTTTAATAGTTTTTAGTTTTTATTAAGTTGAATATAAAATAATGAAATTATAGACACTTTTGTGTGATACTCCTAATATTTGTATATGTTTTTATTTTTGTATATGTTTTCAACATGTTCTGTCTAATGTAGGGCGTATAGTTTTCAATATTTTCAAATACGGCTAAATTTGTTCAATTACAATTTTTATTTGAAAAAATGAGTTATTATGTTAAAACTTACTTTAGAACTATCATAAATAATCACAGTTCTGTTGCAAAATCACATATGTGTGACACTTAGACTATAACAAAAAAACTCAATACGTTTTATGACATAGACTAATAAACACAAATAGACTGTTTGAAAAATGCTGAAAACAGTAAAAAAAAAAAAAACAAATATTTATTGCTTGAACATGCCTTTTAGGTTATTATAAAGTATATTAACTCATTTGAACGAAAACATTCTCATAGTCTGTAGGGAATGTCACAACTGTTTATCCCATTTTATGTATATTGTTTTATAGTGTCACGATTGTGTATAGTAATGAAGCGAGCGAGGCATTTATGCGATGCTCAGTAGCGAACGTGTTAAAATACTTGCCCCTACCTTGTGACAAATGTGCGACGCCTGGTCTAATTGAAAAAGACGGACGTCGCATATTTGTGGCAGTATTATTTTGTTATTTAACTGCTAATTTTGAAGTACTAGATATTTTAAAGGCCTGATTTATTGGTAACAGTATTTAAGAAGGTCTGCCGTTCATATGCGGTGCTTGGGTCTGTAACTTTGACGATTTTAACTCAAATTCGTGGGATCGATTACTATATAAGTACTGTAGGGAATTGAATCATGGATGCCAATGAAAATTAACTCGCATGATAATTAATTGACTTTTATGCTTAAATGCAACATTTTATATGTCGCTATAACAATACAAAACAAAATATAAATATAAATTATTAAATTTTAATATATTAATTTTGAAAAAGTATTTAGAAAGAAAGTGCAGACAGCATTTATAAAAACCAACAAAAGACAATAAATATTAAAGTTTATTCTTGCAAGCTTTTCCTTAATTTTAGCTGTTTATCACACATACCTTTTGATAACCTTTTTATGTCATTTCACGTTTTAAAATTGTTCAAGTGTTCCACAAACACACATACAGAGTGATTACATAATAGTTCAGCTTCTTCCTTCAACTTTTTCTAACACCACCTCAAATCTTTGATCACTTTAAATCGTTGAAGTATTGTTTTTGTAATTACGACGATGATTCAAGTACAAATTACTCCTTAATTCAAACATGTTTCATGCTTCCACTTCACATGAAACCAACGTCTACCACTTATACAAATTTTATTTGTTCACCGAACGAAAGACTTAATGTCTGACCACCTCTAAGTCTGCTTAATGACTGACTACTCATCGACTCCCATGTGCGCACTAACAAACCTTTAGTTTCCGGTATTTCTTCTGGAACCTTCCAAATGCCCTGTGCTATTTTTTCTTTCATGTTCACTGTGCGATCTTTCTAGAAAGTTCATTCAAGCCATCTTCCGTCCTGACAAGGCGCGTATTTTTAAATTTGATTACAATGCTACTACCAATTGTTTCTTTACTCTATTTTAAATTGTCTTTATATGAAATTAGCTGTCTGCCTTGTTAAATGTTTTCATTAGTTTTAACTAAATAAATACTAAATAATTTGTAATCAAATCTTTTAAAATTATTTTAAAAAATTATCACTAACATTTTTAATATTACAATGTTGATGAGAAATTGTCGTACTTTATTGTGCCAGTGTTGTGTGGCTTTGTCCCGTTGTAATATGAAATTATCTAAGTTTTAGAAGCGAGGAATAAGTTATTTCAACTTTTATTCTTACAGTATGTTTGAGTAGCGAATACATTTCTTGTATGTAATTATTATTGTTTGTGACTCTAGTAAGACGTAACAACTGGCCACCTCTACCAGAGAACAACTGTTGTGGTCTGCAACCATGTTTTTATCAGGATATCAACGTAGAGATACCTCCTGAATTCCAACCTATAGTCCGCAACTTGTATTACTTATGGATGTGTAAGTGTCTTATATATTACAATATCTTAAAACGATTTCGATTTAGCTGGATTTTGTGTAAACCTTGTAACCGTATGGGGATACAAAATAAAAATATATAAAAACTTAAATTATTTAAAAAAATTAAGACACCAAAGTTTCAAAAATTCAAAGTCAAAAAATATCTATTTACACCGAAAGTTATGTAGGATGTGCACTACTATATTAATTACGTTATTCAATCATCAATTACTTTCAATTAATAATACTTATTTATTCAAAAAATTTAAAAAATCATTAACTTTCTAACTTCAAAGTTTTTATGTAAACAAAACTGTGTTTGTTTATCTTTCATTATACTTACTACATATTTTCATCTGTGACGATTTCGCAATCTATAGTCACTCATTTTTCAAATAAAACAGGTGATTTAACCCGTGTAACTTGTTTATTTACATAATGCGTACATTTTCCTCTTCTGGCCCGATCTTACAACTAAACTTAAATAGGTAAAAACAAGCGAGTCCGGTGAAAAGCAAGTTTGAGAACCGACTGCTGTATGCTTGTACATCCAGCCTCAAGCTAGCTCCTCCCTTTAACTATATAAACTCTGACTTCAGCATACTCTTTGTGTGCAAGCCATATAGCATGTTCAGAGACAGTTTGAATCCAGAATTACTATTACTGATCTAATTAGTATTATTATTATTACATACGGGAGAGGGTACCT
>JAGFPH010001164.1:314724-325228 GCA_018207615.1 Philaenus spumarius
TATTTCTTATTTTATATTTTCTCTGTGACATGGACGTTAGTGTTACATGCCGTTTTTGCCGTGATTGTCGATCTCCTTGTTTGTTTACTTGACATTTAATATTTAAGATAGCTGGTCAAGGACAGTGACCGATTTGTATTTCTTAGAAAGGAAATATATTTTAGTCACTAAAAATAGTAACTTTTTATCATGCAATTTGTCTAGTGAGAAGGAAAAAAGTGTTTCAAAAATATAAACATTTTTATTTTCGTCATATTTTTTTTTATTTTATTTTTTTTTAAAGGGACTGAAATTGTCCCGTTTTGTGACTTTGACCCTTAAATGTTTGTAAATACTATTTTTACTTTCTCCACCCTATACGTAGTATATGGAGAAAGTATTGTTTTCGTAAAAACGTTCGAATTTGAATTTTCAGTTGAATTATCTGTTTTGGTGCTCCCAGAACCCCAAAAAATTGTTTAGTGCAATTATCTGTGTTGGTGCTCCCTGAACCCAAAAATATTTTTAGTGGAATTTTTTGTTTTGGTGCTCCCTGAACCCAAAAAAGTGTTTTTAACGTGGTGTCTGTCTGTCAGTGTGTCAGTATGTATACACGACCAGAGGGGACACTATTGGTCCGATTTTCATGAAATTTGGTATGTAGGTACTAACCCTAATATCTCCAGGCGTTTTTTCATTTTTTGGAATTTTTAATTTTTAAGGGTAATTTACCCCTAAAAACCAATAAAAAACGACAAAAATGCAAATTTCTCAAAAACGGCTCTAACGATTTTGATCAAATTTTCAGTATTTATAGTGCTTAAGATGCCAAACAAAATGACACCATCCGCTTTTATCAAAACTTCGGCGTTTCATAATTATGGGGAAATGTTAAAAAATAAACAAGTTTATGTTGTCAATCTAGAATCACGGCAACGGCCGCAAGGGATAGCACAACGGTAGAGAAGACGGCCAGTAATTCAAAGGTCGCGCGATCGAATCCCGCCTGGGACAATAATTTTTTTATACGATTGACGTAGGTAGAATATTATTTTTTTGTTTTGTTCTAAAAAGTAGTAAATAAAATGATTAAAAACAATATTATTTTGACTACAGTAAGTTGGGAGAAAGTTTGTGTCAGTTAACTGATACCGTTTATTTTGATATGGCGGCCAACTTTCACTTTTCTTATGAAACAGCCTATATTTTACTCATATTGTTGAGTCAAGTGGCAACACTAGTTCATGTTTTGAATGCCTAAATTATAATAATAAAGAATTTTTTCCTGCACTCATAATTTACATAATAACATCAATTGTAAAGTGGTTTGTAGTGGAGAAACAATTGAAAAATGGTATCTAAGCAACAGAGTCAGGTCTCAGAAAAGGGACCTCTTGTTATTATGGAGAAATAACATGGGTGTGACAAGAGGTCCCCTTTTGTAATGACTAACATTCCTTACAGTCTCTCGGAAAGTAGCTCCTATTGTAATCTAGCGACGTTTCAGGAAACTAACTATAGTTTTTACTAATTCTAGAACAGCTTCTCATTATTTTGATACCATTCCCGACAACATGGTCCTTTTCTTTGACTGATTAAAAATGTAATAAAAACAGGCTTAAAATCCAACAAACAACCATTTGTATTATTACATTGATAACAATCTAGACAATATCTATTATTAAAAATCACAATGATTAAAAATTCCTTAATTATGCAAGGTTGTAGCTTACTCTGTGGTAAGCAGCTGCATAAATAATACAAGCGTTGGCATGAAATAAGCCAATCTTGGCATAATTGGTCTTCAAAACTTAAATTGCGTTTTTCTCAAAACTCCCTTTTCCCGTAACTAATTTTCATTTGGCCATAACTTCCTTAATTTTTAAGATGGAATTATGATTTTTATGTTAACCCTGAGAAATCAACCCTGTATGAGGAAATAACAAAAAAACTCAATTTTGAAAATTTGCGAGGTCCCTTATCATATTCCGCATCACATATAAGGAATTTTAAGTCTCATATTTACACGAAACTAGTATGTAGCAAATAAATATACTACAATTAATATAAAATAAATAGTGAATAAATATATAATAGTGAAAATGAACCCCTATCTGACCTGGCAATAAAGGTTTTATTGCTTTTCTCATCTACAGAACTGGTAGAAAGAGCTTTTTCGTCCTATATATTGAACAAAGTAAATTTAAAAACAAGTTGGATATTGCCCCATAAGACTATACTTTGCTTCTTTTAAACCTAACTTATAAAAATTGTGTACAACAAAGCAAGGACAGGGAATACACTAATATACATTGGAAGTAAAAGAAGTTGTAACTTACTTGCCTTGCAGTTACAAACAAATTATAAAAAATGAATTTATCTGTTAAAAACTAATTAAAAAATTGACTCTAAAAGTTATTTTCTATCTCAATTGAAATTTGTTGAAGTTAAAATTATTGTATCTTTATTTAAGCTAATTAATATTTGTCTTTACCTCAGGGTCGTGAGTTTTGTGGTACCTGTAGTACTTGAGGAAACAGGTAATAATAAACTTAAAACATCATGGCGACTTGACTCTGTTGTTTATTCAGCCATATCAACTTTCAATTGTAATTTCTTATATATACAAACATATGAATTGCGATCTACACATCTTATTAGTATTACACAGAAAATATGAAGACGTTATTAATTGTGATAAAAAAAAATCTTAACCTAAAGCAGACAACAAGCAAAAAGAAATTTGAATTTGAATTACATAAAAATTGAGGTTAAATGTTTTTAATGTACATTACTTATTGTTTAAATACTTGCTTTTTCGTTGGGGCCCATTACAAACACTATCATAGTTTCACTGTATATGCACTAGATGTCCCACGCGCCAACGTTCCAAAAACCAGATCACAATTTTCCACCTTGCCTCATAATTGACGCTTAAACCTTTCATCTAGCCATGACAATCCAGACAAATACAACAACTTTAAATTCGTCCATCTGGACCAAATCTTACAACACGTTCACCACTTTTTAAAAACTATAAAACAGTCATTACACGTCTGTTCTCTTTGACGACATTGTTCCAAGTGTTAGCGTCTATTTTTTAGCTACGCCTCCTTTTTCCAGGGAGTCGCAATATGTCTCCCTAAACGCAGTAACGTAAACTACCAACATCACAAATTAAATTTTTGTTCTTGCTTTTACATAATTGTCCTTTAAGATGTTCATTAACTGTAGGCTAAAAACTGAGTGTCCCAAGTTTTCTTCAATATACTTTAACACTATATAATGTTCTTTTATTTTAGATATATGCAAGTTGTATGCAAGTTTTTTGTTTTAGAGTTGAAAAATATATTTTAAGTTAAATTTTTGTTTTTATATAATCAAAATGTCTGCTTTTATGTATGATTATACATGTGTCTGCTTTTATATAATTATTGTAGTTATATTTATTATTTGAAATTAAATTTTGCGTCTTTTAAATTATGCTTTACTTATTATTTGTTATCCTAAGCGTGCAACGACTTACCGAAGTCCTTGCCTCGAGCTATACTAGTTGCGCGCATGCGCGTATGAACCAACCTTGTGGTTGACATTGACCTACAAACCAGTCGAGTACGGAGTCCCGACGCATCAACTACGCGCAAGCAGCAGGTCAACAGCGTCCGTCGGCGACAAAGTTCTAGGCTCACTCTAATGTTTAATATTATGCCTTAAGCAAAACTAATTATATTATTTAATAATCGGTAATCGCGTATCGTCACATTATAACAAATCGCGCACTCGTAAATAATATTTAACGGTAATAAGTTTAGTTCGGTTGCAAGCCTATCGTGTTCATTTGGTGACTAGTGTTTAGATTCAGTTATAGTGCAATAGTTAGATTTATATATAATTAATTAAGGGCTCGTTAAAAGCTGGCGGAATCGGATTTGGTGACTACGGCTAAAGGCGATCGGGAAAATTAGGGTTGATAATTAATAATTCCTCTGGGTTTGTGGGTAACGTCCATTTTGCATCGACAATTACAGACACGCCTTCCATAAAGTTACGTAGTCGATGCAAATACACGCTGACCAGGGATTCCCGAATTACATCTAAGGGAGAACTGGTACAGTAAATGGTAGAAGAGCGAGGTTACGTCCCGAATTAAAAGTTAGCGAGCGAAGTTACGTCCCGGATTAAATGCATAAGCGATATCAACCCTAAAAAGCAAATTTATTCATGTCCGACTTTGCCGATATTACGTCATCACTTCCGCCGGGTATAAACCACGTTTTTTATTTTTGTGTAAGCTAGTCACCTAACCGAATTAACCCTCTTAATGATAAACTTAATCAACGAATATTTTAATTAGTTATACGTGTTTGCCGTTAAATTTTACTTATTACTAATTCCTACACCTAGTCCCGTTCATTGTGAGTTATGAGGTTGGTATAGTGTTTTGTTTATATTTCCTGCATTATTGGTGAGTACATAAATTGATATTACTATTTTATAATTAGCAGTGCCTTACTTTATTCATATTTGGAGGTCTAAGTACTAAACTGAGAGTTAACCAAAAGGAACTTTAATCGACCTAACCTCTCAAAGAAAGTTGAATATTGTTTAATAGGCCTAACAAAATTAAAAATTATCTTTGGTAAAACGTACTTGTGTTTCATTACATAACAACACCCTAACCAATAAACCTTAAATATACCAATCTGTATGATTTCATCGCAAAATCTATAAACACAATACATTCAGTCCTAGCCTACACAGTCTGCATACATAGTTGCATACTTTACACATAATTTTCCTACATATATAGCACTATTTACAACATAAAGTCTGTTGAATCATAAATTTCACATAGTGAATGCGTAACCTGGTTTTTTATAATCTTTTCTACCAAAATAATTAATTTATAGTAGGCCTACAACAAATAACTCAGTTTTTTATACTCTTAAAATATTATATCTGTCAACAACAACCCAATTTTGCGTCTCTTTGTCATTGATTGTGTTGGATAATAATTTACTTGTTATTTTCCAAATAGTAATCCTTTTCTCATTGAAACTATTCTAACAGTAGCAATATTTTACAGGTTTTGCAATACTTTAAGATACAACACACATTTATGATACAAATTTATAGCCTACCATGTTTATGTCATACAACTGACAGCTGATAGTACCTTTTCTCATTTTGGCCATCCAAACAATATATATTTAATACAGTATTAGTGATATTGTCTAGTTACTTTGCATATTTCAGTGTTTCACAGGTAAAATGGGTGTTTATAATTTTTAGGCCTAGTTTGGATTTGTCAATGGTGTTTAATAGTATTTCAGTTGACGTAATTTTACATAAATTATTCAAATATATACACCTTTTTGCCATTTCAGACCACATATGGCCTACACCTGCTTGTTAACAATAATACAAACATTAGGCCTATAATCAGATACTCAAGCACATACAGCCTAACTATTTTCCCATTTTTAAAAAAAAATCTAAATCTCATTTCCAATTCAACTGAATTGTAACACTGACATTTAAATCAAAACTGTTTTACAACATTACAGCAAATTACAGTACTTTCAGAAAACATTGACTGATTTAATTAATCTTTAATAATTTTGAAATAATTAAACCATACTTAACCTAATACTCTACTTACAAATAAAATATTTTTGTTTCATGAATTCAATCAATGATCACATTATTATAATTTTATAGCCACGACATTAATAATATTACAAAAATAGTTTCAAGTAATATTCAATAATTGTAAAACAATAATAATTACACATTATATAGTAATTTGGTTACACCTTAACAATTGACCAAAAGTAAATGCATATTAAATATTGTTCAATTTAACCAATAAATAAGCTACAACAGTTTTTATTGAGCTTATTACCCATTGACAGGTTGTTTACAGCATATTATTTAGCTAAGATATTGAAACGCCCAAGACACCTGGAGCTACAATATAAGTAACCCAGCGCAGGTAAATTGTTTTGTGTGTTTATAATCTATTGTTTACAAGTATTATACTGCTATATATTCTTTATTTCAGCTAATTATTGCCTTCATATTTGATTCAATTCCTAATAGTCTACCAGGCTTTTCCATTTTCAAATTGAACGAGGTTTGCAGATAAATAATTGTCTATTTTTGTATTTTGTTGTATCCAGAAAATTGTTTTCCAGCTATTTACAGTTATAAACAGTTTTTAGGTATTTACGTCTCTCAGAATTCCAGCTAATTCATCAAATAAATCATTTAATAAATCTTTATATATTTTAAATAACGCCAAGCTTTTAAATAATTTTAGTAAATACTTAATATAAAACAATAGTTCTAAACAATTTTATTTCAATAAAAAGTTTTCGCCCTAAATCAACAATAGTAAACCGACAACATATTTCATAATAACATTGCCACCGATTGATTATCTCTCAAAACTATAGCCACACCTCCACAACCATATAGCCTATAGCTAATAAATAATAGTTACCAAATTTAACAATCAATCAAATATCAATAATGGAACACCAGACTCATACACAAACCAAACCAACTATGGCCAATGAAATTAATTGGGATCTGACCGTTCCAACACCTTTCCCATTCTCTCTAAATATCAAACCTCCACACCGCAAATGGATCAGCAAATTAACAGCACCCCAAGCTAACCAACTACTAACCTATTGGCAAGTAACCCCAGAACCAACTCTCGAACTTAATCGCAGTTTAATTCGTGAACAACTCGATCTTTTTAATGACTCCCAACCGACATTACCAACAACACCTACACCTATAGATAACCACAATGCTCCCGTGCAACAACCGACCCAAGTAAAACCTAAATCACCAGTATCGCTCCCATCATCAGCGTTAAATATAATAAAATTAATAAACACAATCGATACTCGTCCTTCCGAGGCGACTCTACGAGCGTTATGCCAAATTAAACGCACTGCTTACCTATATCCCAACTTTGACAAATTAATCCTTTTAGAACTTATACCAATCACAACAGGCCTACCAGCCTCACTTTTAGAAAAAGCTATAAATTCCAACGCCACCATCGATCAGTTTTGTAAAACAATTGTCACCGCCTTATTCCCACCCCACATTAAGCATACAGTTATATCTGATTTAGTATACAGACAACAGAGAATAAATGAACCCTTAGCTGATTTCATAACAACCGTGCGTGATATGTCCAGTTTATTAATACCGGAAATTACACCTTTCGACCAGGTCCACTTGATATTGTCCGGCATGTGCCCACAAGCTATGGCTCGATTGGGAACGGTTGATTTGCCATCAACCGTTGACGAATTGTTACTACTAGTACCACACTTGGAACGCACTTATCCTCAGAACAATAACAACACACATCAACCCCCTAACACTCACAACCAACCAAATCATTATCAATCTTTTCGAACATTCAATCACCAACCAAACCAAACAACAGCACCGAGAACATCACAACAGTACCGACAATACAACAATAATTATAACCCACCAAACCAATACCGAAATCAATCCACGCAACAATATCGTAGATATTAACGCAGTATAATGTATTCAGTGTAGAAATTAATAACTCTTATGCCAAACCAAAGTAAAACTACATAACAAAATTAACCCAGTTAATGAATAATCTGTTCTATTATTGAATTAAATTTGAATATTATTTAACAAAATAAGATTGAATACAATACTTATCGTTAAATAAGAAGTTAACTACCAAACACCCTACAGTATTTATCGTTTCCCCCCCCCCCTCCAGTCTAATTATCAACCCGATCGTGCCGACCTGCCTTTGCCGAACACCTAGCTCCGATCGGTGATATTAGATTGTAAGCTACTTCTTATTTCCTATTTCATTCTTCTAAATTATAACAATAGCACACACCTCTAATCTATCGATGGTTTCGTTCGGTCGATAGGTATGGCTTGGGTAATCTCTTACGAGGGCTTACCTCTACCAAAAATGACGTAACAACTATTCGATAATTAGAGCCTTTTGTCAGATCCATCAAAATTTTTTTTTCCCCATTACATTTATAAGGTCTCACCAAACGTCCAGTCGTTTTTTATATGTATCGCCGTGTGTAACCAGCTCCTTTTCTTAGACTATTATTTTTAATTTTGTTCATTGGATATAATATTAACTTCTTTTCATTAAATTTTTTTTAATTCTCTAATAATTGCTATGAGCTTTACATCGGAGATATTTGGAAATGACGACGACTTTTGGAAAAAGTAGTTAGGCCAACTACCAGAGAATCTTTATATTTGCATCCTCTCAAAACCTTCCTTAACTTAGAGTCAACAACAATATTTACATCAAATTTTTTTTTTATCCCAAATCATCTATCCATCCACATCAGAACATACAACATTTTGTTATACTCTCTACTATCTCTTTACTATCTATCTACCACTCTGGTCTGTCTTAGTTTATAAGTTAGTTTTATATATACATATATTTATATATATATTTACGGAATTAGTATTTAAGAATTCGTTATAGTATTTAAGTAATTTTCGAAACAAATCGTACCCACCCCTTAATTACGTCGTGCTTTACAACGTACCGTGCGAACCAATCGACGCGAGTTAATCCAATCCAGGACGACGCGTCGAGCTCCACGTAAGCAACAATTAACACGACGTAAGTTACAAAAACGCCATGTAGAGCGGGAAACAACAATCTCTTTCAGTTAATCTTGCGCAGGCCAAAGGTTACATACTTAAATTCGTGCCTCGACTTGTACTTTTAATACCAATTCCTACATTCTATCCTCTCCATATATATATTGATATTTTTGTTGTGTCTCATGATAAACATTTTTGTGTTTATCAATGGTTGTCGTTTCGCCAGTTTCAGCCTACCAGCCGAAACTGTGCCCTAAATAGTAATTTAACCATATATTGGTTTTTGTGTTTTTTCTTGTTTGTGTTTTAATTTTTTGCATAAATTTTTGGTCATCTTTTTTATAAATCTATTAACTTTAGCGTATACACCCAATTTTATAATTTTTCTTCTGCACTAATCACCGCACTTGCTTTTATTATATAACGCGAAAACCCAATAACCTTATAACCATCCTTTACCCACAAAACCTAACAATAAATAACTTCAATTTATCTCAATCATGTCGCGTCATTGGTGATGAACAATTTTGGTAATTTAATTTTAAGATAGCTTTAGTAAATTCAATAGTTTTAAGTAAAAATTCTAGTTCATAAGTCAAATGCATTACCTACAATAAAATCAATACCTATACACCTACACCTAATTACCTAATTTACACCATTACCGAACCTTCACAAAAAAAAAAAATATCCTCACCTAACCAAAAAAAACCTAAAACTAAATTGCCAAAATATCATAATACCTCACCTTAACCAAAAATTCGTAAAGAACAACACCAACAGCAATAGATCATCAAGAACTTCCACATATATGACTCAAAGTAAAGAAGCCCAGCGGAAGATCAATAACCAATAGAGCCAAAAAAAAAAAAAAAAAAAAAAAAAAAAAAACCATAAAAAGTAATACACTTCGAAACCAACTGCAATATCATCATTCTTTCTTGCTGGTTAATGAGCATATATATCTACAACTTTTCTTCCTACGCAATAGTCAGCAAACGAATTTACACCCATCCTAAATTATCCTTTTTATTACTAAATCCAAATTCTACATTAATCCCATCATAAATTCAACTACAACCAATTTCTCCCCAATAATATCACTCCTTTCAAATTTTTCCTACACCAAAATATAATAACATCTCAAAACATTTCAATCCGTTCTTCAACCATGCCACTTAATCCTCAATAATACTCCCACCTAAAAAACCATAGATTAAAAATTTAAGTTAAGTACCAACCAAAATTAGTTAATAGTATTATATGTAAAAACCACCAAATTCACCCTATAACCTCAAGCTATTCCATCACTCTTTAGCGTAATAGTTTTTTAATTGTACATCCCGAACAAAAAAAAAAAAAAAAAAAAAAAAAAAAAAAAAAAAAAAAAAAAAAAAGCAACAACATAAAAAAGGGATATAAAAATCAAAGGCATGTGCCATATCAAAATTTATCATCACCACGAAAAGTAATAGAATCAACCTAAACTACTTACCTAACACCAAAACCTTAACCATATTATAAGAATCCATACCTTATCACAATTAAATTATCAACGTACCGTAAAACATTAAAAAAGCAAGTGCCAGGGAGAATACAGCATTCGTTATGCCTCCCTAGTTTAAAAACCAGTAGAATCAATATAATATCCTTAAATCATAGTCTGGTCGCGATTAGGGCGTCTATTTTCTTATATTCGCAGATAATTCAATTGTCTATGAAATCTGCCATAGCCTACCATCCTCTAACCCCCAATACCTCACCTAAAATTAATATATTTTTTTTTTTTTTTTTTTCTCGCAAGGGGGGGAGACTGCAACGACTTACCGAAGTCCTTGCCTCGAGCTATACTAGTTGCGCG
>JAGFPH010001165.1:6084-39205 GCA_018207615.1 Philaenus spumarius
TTTTTTTTTTTTTTTTTTTTTTTTTTTTATTACAGTTTATAAAATAGTGTTATATGGTGTTTTAGTTATAAATAAATAAGTGTAGATTATGTTTGAGTGAAATTAGGCTTATAACGGTGTTGTAATAAAACGGTAAGTGAATAAATAACATTGCCTACAAATAAGGTTTTAGGTTAGTATGCCAATTTGATATTTTTGAATTTTCATTACAAAATGTAAAGTTATTTGAAACTGGGTAGAATGCTATTCGATTCTACATTTCATTCTCGAATTTTTGGTATAAAAAAAACATTGTTTGGTCAAAAATATCTTGGCCTAGGCTAGTCACTTTGAAATTAGTCAAGATTTGGTTATTTTGAACTAAAATTTGTGAAATTGAAATATATTTTTACATATTTCTATTTAGAACTAAATTATAAAACTTTTGTGTATTTTGAAAAAAATTACAAAAATGTTTAACTATTTTTTATGTAGGCATAAAGTTGTTTTTTTCCTTCCGTTTCTGAACATTTTTCGCTTTCTAAGCTAACAACTTTTACAATTTCAAAAGAAACTAATTTTTAGTGGCATATTTGAATTCTTTGAAGTTTCTTCTACAAAAAAGCTATGGAACACTTTTGGATTGGGGTTCATTTACTATTTTTGGCGAATTTTTTAAAATATGATTGCAAAACGCTATAAACGGTCTTTTCAATTTTAGCTTTAACCATGCCAGTTCTAGGGTAAATAAAACACTTTCAAGACTTGAAAAATTATCGAAATATTCCCACACGTGTACGAGTTTCAAGGAACAATAATACAGACCACCTACGTATGTTTACAAATTGAATTAAAACTTAATCACAGTATATAGGTACACGTTTATGAACTTTGAATTTACTTAAGAGCGAAACAAACACGATCCAATCATCACACCGGTCGGAAGTGCGTCAATTAAATAGCATCCAAAACTACGTGACAACAAATAATTAATTGCTATTGCCTTACTTTCGAGCGTAGCGAACGAATGCGTTAGCCTATTACATTTTCTCACCACAGAAGTTCACGGTTTTTAAAGGGCTTTAATTTTAATGTATCACAAGCCATACGTAGCTATTATAAATTTTTGAGCTGGGGCGTTAGGGTGTCCAACCTAATTAAGACAGAAACAAATCAGGCGCGCACTTTTAGTCCGTGTGTTTTTAAGTAATTATTCCTATTTACAAAGAATAAAACGTTGTACATAAAATACAGACCAGCTTAAATTGTATTGTAAAAGGGTGAAACTCGTGTAAAAATTACAATAAAGCACAAAATTCAAACATGGAATGTAGAAGGTTACAGTATTTAACGGTAATAACATGACAATTAATAAACAATAAATTTATTGTTACCTTTTATTCGGTACGTCACTAATCCATTGTTGGTAAAATGATTACCTAGGTTTCAGGCTGCGTGAGCCCATCATCAGATCATTAAGGTTATATTCGTTCCATTAGGATTTCGTTATGGTTTAAGAAGCACTGTTATTACATTTCACGAACATTACAAACACTTACACAAACACACATTATATACATTGACTATACAGTTAAAAGTTAGACACGTGAATTATTAGTTAATACGCACTTGACGGCGAACGGTTCGCGACTGGCTAGTTATTGTCAAATTGATATCGTTATCTAACCTCGACAAACTCATTAAAAGACACAAGAACAAGACCCCAAAGTTAACAAATGAACAACGGAAAACTAAGTACATATCTTGTGAATTTGGCAACAAATTGAATTGCACGCTAAAAAATGAAATGGGGAAAAGTAACATCAAGGTTACATTTAGGACTGGCAACAAACTTGAGTCGAAACTTAAACTTAAACCTCCTAACCGAAACTTAAGTGATAAAAAAGATAAAACTGGCATATACAAAATACTTGCGATGATTGCCCAAGCTTCTACATCGGCCAAACAGGGCGCCCTTTCAAAAAACGATTCAAGGAGCATTTACCAACCACCAAAGGAAAACCTAAGAAATCGAGATACGCTGAATTGATAACTGCCATAATTACTCCAACATAGACAATAATATGGAAATCTTACACACATGTAGTAAGGGACGTTACATGAGCGCCTTGGAGGAGTTCGAGATTTATAAAGCGTTCAAACAAGAACCTAAAAACATATATGAACAACTTTCGCACTCCTCCAATACCTTATATGACAGCGTAATCAAAATGCAAATAAGGGAACCTGCGACTCAAGGTTAGATAACGATATCAATTTGACAATAACTAGCCAGTCGCGAACCGTTCGCCGTCAAGTGCGTACTAACTAATAATTCACGTGTCTAACTTTTAACTGTATAGTCAATGTATACAATGTGTGTTTGTGTAAGTGTTTGTAATGTTCGTAAAATGTAATAACAGTGCTTCTTAAACCATAACGAAATCCTAATGGAACGAATATAACCTTAATGATCTGATGATGGGCTCACGCAGCCTGAAACCTAGGTAATCATTTTACCAACAATGGATTAGTGACGTACCAAATAAAAGGTAACAATAAATTTATTATAAATTCTACTAATCCGTAGGCTAAAATGCCAAAAATGGCAAAATTGAAATTAATAAACGTTAAGAGTAAAGGGTTGTTGTAAGAAACCCGACATATATGTAGGCGATCTCTTTATCGTAGATAATTTAGTTGCCGACGTTTTATTTGCAAACTCAGGGTACTCAACACTGTGGTCGATTTTAAATGTTTGTATAACTTTTTCGATTAAATACAGAGTGCTCATATAATGGGTTCCAAGAATTCAGGGCGTGATTCCCCACTTCAAAGTAGGATGAACATTCCAATAAACATAGGTCCAAAATACCAGGGCTATTATTATATAGCCCTGCCAAAATACTCCGTTTTCTGTCTAGCCGCCATTTTGTTTTTTGTTTAAAATCATTCATATCTAGAGAAATGTTTGACTGATTGAGTTCAAAATTGGCATGAAGTTTAACCTAACAATGATATGTCACAAGAAAAATAAGCGATCATATCAAATCATGCGTTTCAAAATGGCGGAAAATTTCAAACCTAAATTACTCAAAAACCGTACATTTTAACAAGAAATGTCAAGATACCTTTTTTGTAGCCCCATTGATTCCCTATCGCATGGTGTAACTGTTAAAACACTCGGATGAAGGATATCAGTAAAACAGCATCCAACTTAATAGCTAAGTTAAAGATAATAACAGCATATTATGTACATACAATATTGCTGAGTTTACTGTTTTGGTATATGATGCCTGGTTGAACGAACTAATTATTACACATAACTTAACTATCCTTCATCCGATTGTTTTGACAGTGAGACCATCCGATAGGGAATCAAAAGGGCTCCAAAAAAGGTGTATTGACATTTATTGTTCAAATGTACGGTTTTTTAGTATTTTTGAAATTTTCAAACCGCCACCATTTTGAAACGCATGATTAGACATAATAGCTTATTTTTCTTGCAAAAGAACATTGTTAGGTTAAACTTCATGCCAAGTTTGAACTCAATCAGTCAAACATTTCTCTAGATATGAATTATTTTGTAAAAAAAACACAAAATGACCGCTAGACAGAAAACGGAGCATTTTTGGACCTATGTTTATTGGAACTTTTCGTCTTATTTTGATGTGGGAAATCACGTCCTGAATTCTTGGAACCCTTTTTCTGAACACCCTGTGTATATAAAAAAAAAAGATATGTTGTTACGGACATATTTGTAGCCGGTTTATTTGCCAACATTTAATCCCCTTAATGCTTTGATTTACATAAATGACAAATGATAAGACATAAAGAGCACTCAAACTGCAAGAGTCCTTGAAGAAAATGTCAATTGCTCTTCAGCTCATTTTTAGAAAGTCAAGATGAAAACCAGTTCGGCTTTTTATGTCCAGGCAGTATTGCTCATCAGCAAAAATTTAATCTAAATCGATTGAGAAGTTTTTTACTCAAATCTTTTTTATATAATCTATACATACAAATTTAAAACATTCTAAAGCTGTGAAAATTCCCTTCTTTTTTGGAGCACTTAAAGTTCTTTACAAACTATGAAAAAAAAACTATGAAACTTCAGTTATAGTTAGAAAATATAATGTTGGTCAAGGCTAATTTTGATTTCTCAACACGTTCACTACCACGTAAATTTCCTATATCCTATGCTAGAAGCTGAAATTTTATTTTTTATATTTATAGCCTAAATGAGGAGAAATTACTTTATATTGTATTTTTGAACCTTTCTACGTAATAATCACTAATATTTTAAAGCGCACGCATATGTGCGTTCATAGCACATAGGATTAAAATGCTTTGTGTATTGAAGATACTCCCAATATGTGGAATGGCGTGAGAAGCACGCAATGCATTGTGTATTGAAAATACGCCCAATACGTGGGTTGGCGTGCGAAGCAAGCAATGCACTGTTTATTGAAAATACTACCAATACGTTGGTTGGCGTGCGAAACACGCAATGCACTGTGTATTGAAAATACTCAAAATACGGGGGTTTGCGAGCGAAGCACGCAATGCACTGTGCGTCGGCCGCTTCTCATAGTGTTCAGTATCAAGCTCACATGTGCGTCCTTAGCAGTGAACGTGTTAAGCTGGCGGGGAGTATCGCAATCGGTTTTGACTTTGGTTACACGCAACCCAGTAAAGGGCTGGGGTAGTGTGAGAAGGTCCACTAATCTACCCCTTGAGCACAGAAAGAGATTTATTGTTTTTTAACAGGGAAATAATACCAACTGTACTGTAGTAATTGTGAATCTGCTTTGACTGTTGGCGTTTAATTTGTTTCTAACCATGCAATTATTTTGTTGAGCTTCTCTCATCAGCCCCAATATAGATCCTAGTTTTTTTCAAAGAAATAAATCCCGCAACACTTAGACAACGTCCAACGGTCTCCCATTTCTCAATCAGTATAAAAACTTGTTTTAAAGAAACTTTTTCATTTCATAAAACTCAAACCGTCAGTCTTTCTAAAAGCAGACTTTAGAGTTTAAATAAACTTCAGCCGATACTTTGATTGGTTTTTACTCGGCCGAAGTGGGTGTTTCCATTTCATCTCCGGAAACATTTCTTTGGTATAATATTTTTTGTATATAAACATTTAAGAAATTATCAAATCACAATTACATAAATCATTCGGTATTATAAATCAAATTAAACCATTACTATTGTATTAAATTGACTCAATAAACAAATAATGTTATTAGTAATATAAAAGCCTACGTTATCATATGTTTACGTATCAAATGACATATTCGTTTACAAGCATCAGATAAGCACGAAGCATGTTAAATGGAAGTGCTCATAGTAGCAGGGATAACGGTACGGTTGGATCAATCAGTCACTTTACTGAAATGAAAGGAGTCTTTCCTCGTACAACTTGGTCACCTATGGAGTGTCTAGCTGATCATATAATGTTGTGCGGTATGTGTATTTTAGTGCTTTAGAGTTTTGAATGTTACGGGTCTTCTATAACTTGCGTAAAACAGCAAAAATATGCAGTTCATACTAACGTGTTTTAGACGCCTTTTTTCAACCTAAAAAGTTGTGATACATCTTAAATTGTTCATAAAGGCTATGTGTTTTTGTCTTATATCTCATAATTGAAAGATATCGACGGCAACTCCTTTTAATCAACAGTTTAACTGAGTAAAAATTTAATATTTTTAATGAATTTTTTGGGAGTTTTAAGCAATATTTCTATATTTTAAGCTAACACGTAAAAAATATAAAGCCTTTTTTATAACTTAAAGTAGTTTCCCAGATTATTAATTTATAAATAGAATCCGAAACACTTTATTACGAATGCATGTTTCAACGATTTTGCGGCTTGAGTCAGACCTTTTTATTACAATCATACTATACACTCGGGAGTTTTCTTCAAGGTAAAGAAGAGCAAACTACACGGAAGGTACACGACCTCTCTTGAGCAAACTAAAAAACAATGCAATATTTAACTCGCGAGCTCTTTTTTATCACATAAGCTAGATTAATTTCTTTAAAGGTTAACCATAAAATTTTATATTGTTGGTGTGGCGAACGCATGCAACAGTTTCGATACTCTGTCCCCAAAGACATGAATTAGAAATTCAATCTTGAAAATGTATATGTAATTTGCAAATAAATATTCACAAATTTATTAAATCTTTATTTTGCCTTCCAATTTTTCTTTTAGATATAAGCATAATTTAATAAGGAGATATTCAAACAAAACTGTTGGGTATTTTAGTATATATGTGTTGTACACATGTATCATCTTCCTAATACACGTGTAATTGAATATCTCAAATTTGTTTGTCTTTGTTGTAACCTTTTTTTATTTAAAAATGTACGAATATCAAGTGGAATGGTCGAGGAGAATTTTGAAGAGGCGTTTTTAACTTGATCTCGCGTGCCTTCACAAATTTAAACCTGCTGATCCACGAGACCTTTTAAAATTACATTAAATTCAAAGCCACAGAAGGTACACGATTTGAAATTATGAGATACAAAAAATGTAGACAATTTAAAGACAAATCCAACTGTGTATCACTTTTTAAAATTTGAGCCAAGGTTAACTAAGAAAATACCATGTGTTAATGCGAAATTTCATCTGAAACTCGGAAAATTCCCCAAATAAATTCATTCTTTGTTAAAACAAGTATACCTTGATGAAAGTTTATCATGCACTCAGATTCTTGTGTGGTTTAAACTGTTAACTGATACAGAGGCAAGAGAGGAGATTGAAGCTACCCACCAAATCCCAACAAGTTCCTCCAAACCACAAGGACGACCTTCCAAATCAACTGCAGAAGAAACATTGAACAAATTAATGATTCGATCGTTAGGTTGAGTTTCGTGAAGTGGCTGTGATCATAGGAATCTCATGCCTGACCAAAACGTTTCTCGAATGAACCTTTATGCTGACACTTTGAAACCCGTTAAAAAGGGTCCTAAACTCTTGCATAAATTGTGGTTTTATTCTTATGATCAAAAACTAAGCGCAAATCAATGCATGGAAGAACTTCAGTTCAAAGAAACAGAAGAAAACTCAGAACGACCAAATCAAAATAAAAAGCAATTAGTGTGTTTTCCGACATTCGTGTGATTGTGATAAATTGAATACTTGAAGGTCGAACTGTGAATCAACAATACTACCTTTCAGGTCTTAACTACTTTACTGAACGACTAAGAGGAAAGTGGCCTGAGTTGTGGAAAAACAAGTTATGGATTCTTCGTCAGGACAACGCTCCAACCGTATGCATTGTCTGTCAAGAATTATTTGGCCAAGCATAAGATTTCCAAGCTAAGAGGAAATCAGTACTGAGAGGAACGAGCTTTGAGACGGTCGAAGCTGTGAAAGAAATAGCGACAGAGACCATGCACATGCTTTCTAAAAATGACTTCATAAACTGATTTGACCCACGGCAAATTCACTTGGACCTGTGGGAGGATCGTGGAAAGGAGAATATTGAAGGGGATAATGTTAAAGTTGTTAAGAATTCTTTTTCATTTTTCCAAAACGTTTCCCATTTTTAGCCTTGTGGTCCGATTTGATCCATTCGACCGGGATTTTCCATCTATAAAGTTTATGTATCAAGTCTGTACTTTATTTGTTCAAAATTATGGCACTTATCGTGTCCAAAAAAATGCAAAAAGACATAATATTTTTACCTTTTAGGGTTAATACAACGAAAAACTGTAAAGACATTTTCCCAAAGTCTCACCATGGCAACGATAGGTACTTTCTGCGAAATCTTAAAAAAAATACAGTGTTAATTAGCTTGATCATCTTTAGCATTCAGATTGTTGAAGGTAACTTCTACATCTTGAACCTAGAGTGAATTCCAAACACATGAAAAGTTCTGGAAGGAACTTTAAAACCACTTGGTAAATATTATGGAAAGTAAAGTATGTAGGCTAAACTGTTTGGAATTTCAAGAACTGTTTTAGATAGAGATATGTTCTAACTCACACTTCATGATAGTAGCTACACTGTGTACAGGATGGAACAGAAGTGGTTCCAAAAATTATCAAAATTAAAGGTTCTCTAGTAATGTGACGGTATTAATGTTTTTACTTATTCTAATATTAACATAACATATTAAATTTATTATTATTTTCTTATTTATCTTAACGGGATGTAATTTTAAAATTCCCAATTTAGTAAACCCAATATGAAAAATTCTATACAGGGCTGAATGAATATTTTAGTAATGTAATTAATTATAAACAATTACCAACCGATAACATTGTAATAGTTATAAAATTGCACCGTTTTTCATGGCATAAATATTATACAAAAAGGATAGCGGACAATTAGGGGAAACGTTACTCTAAAAAATCTAAACAAAAAAATATGTCAAAAGTGGGATTCGAACGTATTATTCGGATCGCGTTTTTTACGAAATCCTAAGAAAATCCGTATTTTATTTAAATAGTTTTACGGATTCATTATAATTATCATCGAAATTACCACTACCATAACTACTAAATAAAAATAAATTCAGTAATGCTAATGATAAGGCACAGTTAGTAATTAACAAATCTAAACGGAAAATTAATTTGGGCCAATCAATAAGCTCCTTTCAAATAAATATGCAACTTCAAAGCTTTCGTAACGCCGATCCTCGCCGTTTATTATACAAGTATTAATTACTCGTTAACAATACGATGACTGATAGCTCAAACATTCATTACGGTATTTACATTGAATTTACGGTTAATTTCGTTTGAATTAAAATCAAACAATAGGATTATATATAGTTTAAAGCGTATTGTAACCTCAAAACGAAAATGTATGTTGCAATAGATTTAATCTAATTTATATTTTTAATAATGTGAATGATATTATGTTTCATTGCTTTAGGCCTACTAGGGGGAATTTACGCTGCGTGTACTTAGGGTAGCTCGTTTTACTTATACAGGGTGATTTTTTATACGAGGTCTGTCTAAAAAGTTCAGCGAATGGTCTAATATATCGGTATTCAACGCTTAAACAACCACGCGTGCATGCGTACGCAGGCGTGAACATGTCTGGACCTGCCATCTGTAGGGAATTGCGCGAGGCTTCTATTGCAGTACTGTACTTCTAGCCATGGAGCAACGACACAACATTAAGTTCTGCTTCAAATTGGGTAAAACGGCGTCAGAAACCCATGAGATGTTGGCGCAAGTGTACGGGCAGGATGCTGCGAGTCGGAAATGTGTTTACGATTGGTTTGCACGCTTTCAAGCTGCAAGCAGGACGCCGGAAAACATTGAACGTGAACGAGCGATGCTAACAAATGATCGGCGATTGACTCTGCGATTAATAGCAGAAGGAATTGGGTATTAATAGAGACACAGTGGGGACCATCGTCCATGAAGAATTGGGAAAACGCAAGATTTGTTAACGATTTGTGCAGCACATCCTAACAGATGATCAAAAAGCCAGACGTTTTAAGGCCAGTGGCGATTTCATCAATATTTGTGTCCGGGATCCGACTTTTCTGGGTTCCATTTTCACAGGAGACAAGACTTGGTGTTACCAGTACTACCCCCGAAACGAAAAGACAATCAATGGGATAGCGGTCACCTTCTACTCCACGACAAACAAAAAGCCTCGTGGAAAAATCCAAAATGAAGTTAGTCACATTTTTTGACAAAAAAGGAATCATCAATAAGGATTTCGTTCCTGCTGGCCAAACGGTGAATGCCGCATTCTACTTGGAAGTTCTCAAGCGTTTGCTGCAGCACATCCGGCGTGTTAGGCCACAAATTACTGCACGACAATGCATCATCGCATACCTGCATCATTGTACGCCAATTTTTGACTCAGCGTGGCGTGACAGTTTTGCAACACCGTACTCTCCAGATCTGGCGCCTGCTGATGTCTCTTGTTTTTTGTTCCCACGTCTTAAGAAGGCCTTAAAGGATTGCGGTTTGCGAACGTCGAAGAGATTCAGAACCAAGTGACGGCAATTATGAAAACGATTCTACAAGAAGACTTCTCAAACAGTTTTGAAGCGCTATACGAACGTTGTCAGAAGTACGTTGTGTCTGGTGGAGAGTATTTTGAAGACCAAAGGTATTTCTAATGTACATTCTGTTTTTATGTTTTTATCATACCACTCACAGAACTTTTTAGACAGACCTCGTAAACTTACAACCTCTATGATTTAAAATACGGAAAGAGCTATGCTAAATCTGATCTCGGGACAGTTATTTACCATCAGCGAAAACCTTGGAAAACCTATTTACAAAACGTGCTCTTTAGGCAATACACAGTATACTGTGAGCTTTAGTTAGGTTGAAAACTACGCTTATGGAATCTATAAGGTGTTTTATCATTTAATTATTGCAAAACCTACTTTAATATCTTGACATTGGATTTAAAATGTTGTTATTGGAACTGGTGACAATTATCTGTTACTGTTTACAACTGAATTCAACAAATGATCTGTTACTGTTTAAAACTGATTATTTTAGTAATTTACTTGAAAATTACTAAAAATGCATTATGTAAGTTAAGGTTCAATAAGTTTGGTCTATTATTATCTTAGGCGGGTTACACACTGAAGTGGCGTGGCATGCAGCTTGCTGTAAGTGGCAAGTAGCAGCACGCCACGCGAAAATTAACCAATGCTTTTAAACGGGATCCTACACACTGAAGTAGCAATGGCGTCTGGCGTGGCGCATCTTCCGTGCCTCGCGCTGCGCCACGCATCTGCCACTCGAACACCGATGGGTCGGTGTTTGGCGACGCATGCCACAAGCATCTCGAGCCAACGCAGGCGCAGAAACCACTCTCTTGCCTATATTTCGCTATTTGTTTTGTTTCGCCAGAGGTTAGTTCAGGGTTGATTTGTGTTCCACTCAATTGTAAATAGTTACATTTACCGCAGTTCCATTTTCTTTTTAAACTACTAAGCTACTTTTAAGCTATTGTTATCAATATTTAATCTTCAACTAATAATGTGTTGAATTTAAAAATCTCAAATGGGTTTCTGAAGCCCTTAATTTTCCTTTGACGCGAGTAATGGAAATGCAAGTGCTTTCAATTTTCTTAAAGACACTTAAAAAATGTGTATTTGTTTTGTAGGCGTGATAGGCTACCATTTTCACCCATTGGGCGTAAGTAATCAAAATTAGAGTCCTTATATTATGTTCCATTCCTCAATCACTTATAAAACAAAAAGGAATAGGAGTTGAATAGCAAATGTCAACTCCCTAGCACCATGAGAAATTTATATATTTGTGCAGGGGTGATTATCCCCGAGATAATATTGGCCTACGCCTATCAGATTACAACATCGAGTTTGATCAAAATAAGTTAATTCTCTTTTACGCCCTCATCTTACAACGACAGCTAACAATAGCAACCACTCGACTTCACTGGTTGACATTTTTTATTATACTGATGATGGTCAGATATAAATGAACGGTTACGTGGCGCAATTCCAGTGAGTAAGCTCCTTGCATCGTACTCGCTGATGCACACGCACGTCGCATGCAGCTTGCCTCCGCGTGGCCACTTCGGTGTGTAACCCGCTTTAATTTTGTTTAATAACATCTTGACGTCTTGCACAAGTATGTCAATTAAAAACACGTTTATAACATCGATGTGGGCAATCTGGCAAGTTTTCTTTCCGAAATATAGTTCAAAAATAAAAGTATAGTTTCAAGCTTTTATAGAACATTACAGATGTTATTTAAAGCATTGTTAAACTCTTGAAATTTCCTGATCGTCTATGTATATATCTCGTATTAGTCTCCCGATTTTGTTACGCATTTTATTTGCAACGTATGCCTACGCACATAACTATCCGGTACAGGTTAACTCCTTAAGGATGTGCAATACCACTCGTGTAAAAGCATCAAATCGAGTGAGCAGAGCCACCCTTGAGGAGGCTGGCATATGATATTACATTGGAAAATCCTTCGAACGCGACTAGCTTGTATAGGCTACTCTTTCGTGTTTACTAATGTCGGTTTTATTTTTAATTTCCGCTATGTGCGTACGACATTTAAATTTGCAGAAGCTCCAATGTATAGTTAGTAGGCAACAAAATTCGTCCCGATGTTTTACTGCTATCCAGTGACTCGACTGAAAATATTTTTTTCGTTTTGTTTATAAGCAAATATCTTTAATAAAAATGTATAGTTTACAATTTGTTCACTTACTAATTATAATCTAGATGTTCATGAACGATTGCCTGCAAATTACAAAAGATTATCTTCAAAATCGATGAAACATCAGTTATATTGAAGAGGACTGTAAGGGTCTGTTCCGTCCTGGTATTACACACCAGGAAATACCACTATGGGGAAATCTCCGAGTATACAGTGTGATTTTAATAAAATTGGACCCCATTACAGTCAGTGATCTTATGGTGGCGCGGCGAGAAGGTGCCGAGACGGATAATGCTGGCATGAAACATAAGTCTCAGGGACTGCCCACTTACCGTTCCCGTACTCTTTGAGCACCATCAATAATTTTGATAATGTTCAATTCCCCTCTCCATATCTCTTAAGTATTGATCCTACCAAAAAAGATATAAAGGACCTTTTTAGTAGAGAATTTAATGTAGAGTAATTTATTAAATAGACATGTTTTTGCTAGAGGCAGTAGTTTTCGAGTTATTAAAGAAAAACTGAAAAAAGGGTCCTTTGAGGGGCCCCTGGGGCCTTAGTTTCACTCCTAGACTTTTAGTATGTTGTTAGAGACACTTTCCCCTGCAATTTTGCCAAAATTGACTTCTACATATTTTTTTTCCGTTATTTTTCCTTCGTTGCCTGGAAAACCAAGCTATGTGCTAGAGAGAGTGCACGAGCCTACTTTTATAGGTTTGCTAGTAGTGCAACAGCCGGCTTGAATCGCTAGCCGAGAGATCGTTCGAACATGCATTCGTAATCTCGTGACTCGAATTCTATTTATAAATAAATAACCAGGGAAATAACTTTAAATTATTAATGAGAATTGATATTTTTTAAGTGTGACTTTAAAATATTGAAATGATTGTTTAAAAACCATTAAAAAAATTCATAAAAGATAAAGACTTCGATTTATTTCAATAATTATGAATAAGACAAAAACAATTTTAGTCTTTAAGAACAAATTATGAATTTTCATAACTTTTTAAGTAGAAACAAGTTAATACGAAGTGTTGACTTTCGTAAGGTGAAGGAACCCCTTAACATCATGCGTGATTATTATAAAACTAAAATGAACATTTCGACATATTCAATTTACTCAAGTAAAGAATTTCGCAGAAAGTATGCAAGGATCTATAGTTTGAAGTTGATAAAACAACCCAGGAGTTCCTACTTGAAAATTACAAGTTTAGTCAAAATTAGGACGTCAAACTTCATATAATTGAAAAATAATTGAAAATTTAACACAATTTTATGGTTTTGTGAGTTGAGTTAGACTTGTTAATAGACTTTTTACTATTAGTAGTCAAAAAACATGCACAGTTATTTATGAATAATAAAGCAAGGTTGTATCAACCCAAAGTCCAATACCTGGAAATTACAAAGGGCTTAGCTTTACTGTTTTTATACTAATTACTATGTTTTATAACTTAGATTGGGTGATCTACTGGATTAAACCCTTGTAAAAAATAACAGCTGCATCATCTTTAACATTTATGTTATTTAAATGGGGGAAATTATAACTTTCCTTGGCCATTGTGTTGGATAGAGTCAACATACAGACCTCCGGTTTGCGCCAATCTTCTTCTTTTATCAAGCCCTTTAAAATGAGGTGTCACTCAATAGGGGTTCTCATTTAAAATTTTCGACTTACCCCCAAAATACCCCATTTTTGGGGTAGGGGTTGAAATTTACGATACATAAAAAAACTCTAATTTTTGTCATGTTCACAAACCCCAAAGCAAATCTGTCTATTTCCATTAATTAAAAAAATAATAAGGGGGTGGGACTTTTAAGACACCTGGTATTTTTTCGCACGAATTCATAGTATTTTAAAAGTATTATTAATGTATTATATTGAATATAATTTGATCTGTAATAATACATCTATTTGATAGAATAGACTTTGAACACAAAATCTCACAACTATTACGTTTATTAACTCAAACGCGATTCAACGACGAAGTCGCCATCTTCAGTGATGCACGAGCTACAATAGTCAAACTATAACATGTTTTATTAATGTATTATATTGAATATAATTTGATCTGTAACAATACATCTTTTTGATAGAATAAACTTTGAACAAGTTATAGTACCCTCGTGCATCACTGAAGATGGCGACTTTGTCGTTGAAAAGCGTTTGAGTTAATAAACGTAGACTATTAGTTGTGAGATTGTGTTTTCAAAGTTTATTCTATCAAAAGTATACCTTCTCACAAGTAAAGCTCAATATTTATTTATAATAAATCTACTGACAAAAAAATACCAGTAAAACATGCATATGCTTCTGCAACTGGGTGATAATGTCTGGTTGTTTTAAAATTATATAAAGTAAGTCTGAAAGTGTTAATTTAACGTTCATTATGTTACTTTGTGCAATGTTACTAGTGAAATTAGACTTGTAACATAATCTTTTTAAATATTTATTCTAACGACAGTTTATAGGCCTATATTACGTAAAATGAATGTGTTTTTTTTACTTTATTCTACTGTTTATTTATGACATTATTGTATTAATGAATTTAAAAATAAGTTATTAAATTCACTTGTATTACATGTTTCGTCTAATTATACTTGAAAATATCTTGTATCTAGTCAGGATGGCCGAGCGGTCTAAGGCGCTGCGTTCAGGTCGCAGTCCACTTCTGTGGGCGTGGGTTCGAATCCCACTTCTGACAGATATTTTTTGATTAGAGTGGCGTATCTCCTAATTGCCGGCCATCTCCTTTGTATAATATTTATGCCAAGATAAAGTGGTACAATTTTATACTATTAAAATGTTATCGGTTTTGAAACAGAAAAAAACGGAGGGCGTTCTTGTATCATGACTCATTCATCCGTCGGTTTCTGTAACGGATTGTTAGAAGTACCACAATCTAATCGAACAGAGTTATAAAACTTCCAACCCACAATAATTAAATACAGTAATCACATCTCACATACTGGTATCTTATGCAATACTAGCTAACCCGTATATACGGCGTTGCCCGTGGTGGTTGGTATTTTCAGTCTGTTTAACGTAATTGTATTCTTTTTAAGTGTTCAGACCACCCAGGTTTTTCGCATTTAAACCCAAAAAAAAAAAAAATTAAGTGTTCAGTCAGTGAGTGGTATTTGGCTTTTATATATATATATATATATATATAGATCTTAAAATATAATAAACGCACTATTGTCATAATAATAAAATATCTGAAATTAAATAATAATATCTAATGTATAATAAATAAATTATAATATATAATAATGAAATTAATATAATAATATTAATTAATATCTGATTTTAGTAAATTTGGTCCCCCCAAACCCCTCCTAAAATTTCGAAACTTTTTAAACCCTTTCTTAGTAAGCACATATGGCCTTAGAGGAAGCTACATACCAAATTTCATTCCAATCTGTTCGGTAATTTTGGAGAAATCGTGATTTAGTCATTTTTACCCCCCAAACCCCCCTAAAATTTCCAATTTTTTAAAACCCTTTTTTATTGAACACTTATGGCCCTAGAGGAAGCTACATACCAAATTTCAATCCAATCTGTTCGGAAGTTTTGAAGAAATCGTGATTTAATAACTTTTATCAGCCAAACCCCCCCTAAAATTTCGAATTTTTTCAAACCCTTTCTTAGTAAGCACCTATGGCCCTAGCTACATACCAAATTTCATTCCAATCCGTTTGGTAGTTTTTGGGAAATCGTGATGAGTGAGTCAGTGGTATTTCGCTTTTATATATACATATATATATATATAAAGAAGAAAAGTGGAATGCTGTTCGTTGGTAAGCGCATCACTTGAGAACGGCTGGACCAAATTGGCTATTTTTTGTTTTTAAAATACGTATTCGTAATAGACCGACTTAGGTTTTTATGGAAAGAAAAATTTGAAAAATCAATGGAAAATTTTCAAATTTGGGAAAACTGAACCTCCTTTTTAAATGGAATTTTTTCAAGACCATAACTCACATAAACAGCTGTTCGTATAAAAAGCTTAGCATGTTTGTTTCCATTCATTACCATAGCAACTTAGCAAATTTATAATCCTTATAAATTATTTCTCAAAGGTGTTTTTTTGTCGCTAAGCGATATCTCCCTTAATTTTTCATCAAAATTCATTATTCAAGCGTAAATTTTAAACCTTATGTTCCCCGCTATTAACGAAAAATAGACAAACGGCTTAAAATTCATGTTTTCATTTCACAAATTTATTTTAGAAAAAATGTTATATTATACTTCATATGATTCCTAATGAAAGGCGCCATCTATTAACATTCTGTTTAACTAACATGACAACAGTTAGCTAGATGGTTTACATTCTATATGCAAGTGTTCTCTATATCACGCAAATCAATATAATTAAATCAACGTAAAGCGCTATAAATTGTAATGAATAAACGTAACTGACCGAAATAAATCAGCGTATTTAATCAGGTAAGTATTAAATTTTCACACGGGTCAGCTAGTTATCAATAAATGTAAGCGTTGTTTGTAAATGCGTGCTGCTGGTAAGTATTAAATTTTCACACGGGTCAGCTAGTTATCAATAAATGTAAGCGTTGTTTGTACATGCGTGCTGCTGGTAAGTATTAAATTTGCACACGGGTCAGCTAGTTATCAATAAATGTAAGCGTTGTTTGTACATGCGTGCTGCTGGTAAGTATTAAATTTTCACACGGGTCAGCTAGTTATCAATAAATGTAAACGTTGTTTGTACATGCGTGCTGCTAACACTCCGCAACCCATCTCCACAGCCCAATGTGGGTTTCAAAAGAGCGCATCGCAGCAATTACATTTCGTTACGTGCTGCTAAGGGTTGAAAATGTAATAACAAACCCTAAAAACAATAAATATTCTGTTGAATTGTTTCCTTAAAGCTCTAAAGAGTTTAAATTTGGCACTTATTAATTTTAAGAAAATATTTTAGACGTAAGCTGTTCCAAAATATCCCGATCTATGCATTCGCATATTAAAGACGGATCTGGGTGATCTGCAAACATCCAGCTAAGACTGATTTACCAGTCTGTAGATTTGGCGGTTGAAAAAGAAGACGCTCTTCACTCTGAATTTTTTATTTTTTAATTATTTAATTTATTTAGCACACATACCGTGACGAAGACGATTGACGGGCAACCAGTGAACAATAAATACCAAACTAATTGAATATACGTGTTGTAAATCACTTTCGTGAAATAATAGATGAAAAGAAATGAGAGAAAAATGTGACAATTAATTATGAATCACGGTGATGCAACAAACCAATTCCCTGTAGCGAAGCACGGGAATTCAGCTAGTTAACAATAAAAAAACATAAATACCAAATTTTAAAATGTTATCTAATGCGGTTAAATATTTGACATATGTACAGAACTAATAAAAAATGTGAGTAGGCTATGTACAGCTCAGTGGCGGATCTATAGTAAAATTCAACTCAGAGTGAGGCGGAAGTTGAAGCCTACCGAGGGTCAGCACGGTCGACTGGTTTCCGCTCCACTTCTACCTGAATTTTAATTTTTTATAGTAGCGTTATGCAAACTTTTTTTATAACAAGAAAATATAAAAATAAATCACATAACTTTGTGTATCATGATCGTCTGTTTATTTTGGTACCAAATTTGAAGTAAATCGGTAAATGTTGAGTAATTAAATGGCATAGCTTTTAATGTAACTAAGAACTGTTGAAGGTGTTTTTAATTACTCAACATTTACCGATTTACTTCAAATTTGGTATCAAAATAAACAGACGATCGTGATACACAACGTTATGTGATTTATTTTTATATTTTCTTGTTATAAAAAAAGTTTGCATAACGCTACTATAAAAAATTAAAATTCAGGTAGAAGTGGAGCGGAAACCAGTCGACCGTGCTGACCCTCGGTAGGCTTCAACTTCCGCCTCACTCTGAGGTGAATTTTACTATAGGACCTCATCTCGGGGGGGGGGGGGGCAACAGTTCCTTGGCAGGGGGATACTCGTAATTTTTCCAGTACCGGAACTCTGTCGGATGTGACGGAAAGGGGGGGGGAATGTTTACAAGTCACTATTTTTGTACTTGTATACAGCATTAAGCAATTTTGAGAGCACATAATATTTTAAGCAAAAACGTGGTAAAATGTCTCTCATTTTTAGTCAATAGCCTTTATCAGAAATTTAAATCCTCGACAAAAGACTGTAAACCTAAACACATTTTATGTAATCAAGAAATGATTTTTCTTATTCAAAAACAATTAAACACAAGCGTATGACGAGAACACAACACAGGCGCTTGTTAGTGAATTATTCTAACGACACTCAAAACTCACAAAACTAAACAATATCACAATGTCAACGTCAATGCGACCAGGTTCTTTTTAGTTTTTGACAGTTCGCGAAAGGTAGCATGTACCGGGCGCAAGCGCGCACGAGTTCAGGTGCAATCACATGTCGCTGTTTTCAGTCAATGCAATCAGACAACCTGCTAAATGTGTTCAGTTACCTAAAATGAAATATTTTCCTCTTTCGGAGCGCCTTTCAACCTTGTATTTGTGATGTTTAATATTATATCAAATTATATCATGTTTAATATTATTTTGATTGCAATAAGCTCATCAATATGTTACAAACTTTTTCATTCAGAAAAAGGTAATAATATAAAAGTTTAAGCGTCGCTGGTTTTTAAACTTTTCGGCCACTTCGACTCTGAATCATCTGTCTCTTATTTGCAATCGTTCGCAGCGCTTGCCGAACATCAATGGCGTGCCACGAGGTTGGCAAAAGGGTGTGTGGTGCTCCCAAATTGTTCCATCTCGATTTCGAGCTGAGGGACAATGTGTACTTTAGCTGAGACTTTATTATAGTTGGCTCGCATAAACGCAACGTACTGTAGTGTGGTGCTATCTTGAAGATTTTTCGATTGGCGATTGGCGGACGTAAAATTCTGAAACGAGTGTTGAATGAGTGTGATTGAGGGGGTGAATGGTCCAGTGCAACGTTAAAACAAAAATTAATAAAAAACAGTACCGGAACGGTATTCCGGTGCGTTCCGGTACCTGTAAACCCCTGTTCCTAGATGTGCAAAATAACTGGCCGGTTTTGGGGGGTCCCCAGAAAATTAAAAATATGTTAACGCAAAATTAAATGGAATTTAACGCAATTTGAATGGAAATATTCTGGTTGTCAACAATGTTTTACTTGTTAAATTCTCCATTTTTTGTATTTAGCCTACTGATGTTTAAAAACTTTGGTTTGGCATCGGCCTTTGTACAGAACAATTTTGATTGTTTGCTTGAGATCTTACTCTCGTTTGTAAAAAATATGTCAAAATATTACACATTTACGAAAAAACATTACTTTTTTGAAGACCTCTAATGAGTGAAGCTCTGATTTTTAGACATAAGCCCCGAAACGAGTAAGAAAAGGAAAATAGAAGTCACAGATGATGTGACGATGTAACTTACCACTTAGGCCTATAACCATATTATTGTGAGTGAGAACAATATTTGTTCATTCACCATACAATACTTTTGACTTTAATGAAATTCAACAAATCTATTTCAGATTTAAATTTTATTCACAAATTAAAACGTGCGTAGGCCTACAATATAATATGTTTATTTATTAGTCTACTTGCGGAATTATTGACGGTTAGATATTTAGTGATTTTTATTATCTATATATTAAAAGAATTTATGAAAACTTGTGGCAGTCAGTACGGCCATTCTATCCGGCCGATTTCCTTATTTATTTTTTTTTTTTAATTGCAGGTAATCATTCACAGGTATGTCATCAAGCATTACAAATCATGTATCTTTCGCCTTACAAACGTTATAATCAAATGCAAATTTCTGCTGTGTATTCCTTATGGGGGTTTTTTTTTTTTTTTTGTTTTTTGTCCACTTTGCGTTCGTATACCGTCCATCCGATTGCTTTGAAATTTTGCATAGTAACACAGGTTAACCCTGGGAAGGTTTTAGGCCATTTACCGAAGTCCTAGGACATTAGGGCTACGCCCCAGTGGCCCTCAAAGTTTCAATGTTAATCTTATGGAAGAAAGATTTCTATTGATTTTATCAGGGGCACAAAAACAGCTGTTCGTATAAAAAACTTAGCAACATATCATGTTTGTTTACTTTCATTACCATAGCAACATTACTTAGAAAATTTGAAGAATATTACCTTTTTGAGGTTACATTGACAAACTAAAAACAAACACAAACAAAAATCAACGAAAAATGCTAACTAACCAAAACACCAATTGGGCTAGTTATTAGAATCAAGTTTTATTATAATTCTTTCCATATTATATTGTAAATTTTCTTTATTATAAATTTTCCAACTGCGAGCGAAGCGAAGCAGCCATTTGAGGCCGAAGGCCGAGGCGGGGTTGGGACGCGGAGCGTCCAGGGGCAGTGCCCCTAGTTTATTACTATCTTTCATTGTTCATTATTCCCTTTTTAGAATTACGTAAAGTAAATGCTGAACAAAAGGATTTTTTATTTTGGAGAAAACTTTAAAAATAAAACTCATTTATTTCTTCATTTGATAGGTACGTAAACATACGCCTATCGCCTGTATCTACGTGAACAACTGTGCCAGAATAAACAGGGAGCTTACCTGTTGATGTCTTCTATTTTTATTTTTTTTTTAAAGAAAGAGGTTATTTTTGAAGTTTGTTTCATATTCGTTCAAAACTATTTCTCAATAAAATATGAAACAAAAATACAACTAAAATACACCAACGAATTAGAAAACTTGATCGGTTTATGAAGTAAACAACTAGCTAAAACAGCTAAGGAAACCATAGACCAGATATTTTAATAGATAAGTTACTTAGAAAGCCGAAAACGAAGCAAGGCGAGACGTGCGCAATACATCGGCAGAAAGGTGAACCAACCGATTCAACTTCAATACGCAAAAAACAAACTTGGAACTGCAACATTTCTTTCCCGATCGATTTTTCTACGCGTCATTCTCGCGTTTTTCTGGTAGAAATCAGAACGTAATAAGACATGTAAAATTTTTGTTTCGGAGTTCGGGGGGGCAGTTGCCCCCTTTGCCCCCCCCCCCCCTGGATCCGCGCCTGGTACAGCTTGATTTGTAGGTAATATTCTCATATAAATAACTACACGATATAGTTAGGCTTATATAAAACCTTAGTTAAGTTATAAATGTTCAAAAGTCGCTACCGTAGCGAAGTACGGGTGCACAGCTTGTTAGAGAATTTCCATAGGAAAAATTAGCTATTATAGTGGCCCATATGGTAAGACCCAAGGTCGGGAGTAGCAAATCAGTATCGATCATGGTCCCCAGAACACGTTTTATATATATGTACATATGTTTATAAGTGTTCGCACTCTAGCAACCGCATTTTAAGTCCGATTTGGTACACATGTTGATTGCATACGATGCTCGGACGAGTTCGTTAGCCAAAAAAATCCAACATCTGGAAGCAGGTTTTTTGAAGTTTTTTTTTAGTAGGCCTAACTATTTTTTTATTGCTGGCGAAGAACGCAATGATTTGTGTTTTGAAGATACTCCCAATATGCGTAATGGCATGCGAAGCACGCAATGCATTGTGTATTGAAGATACACCCAATATGCGGAATGGCGTGCGAAGCACGCAATGGTTTGTGAATTGAAGATAATCCCAATATGCGGAATGGCGTGCGAAGCATTTTGCAGTTACTCAGCACCGTCGTGTGTAGACCTATTTCCCAAATTGTTGCTTGAAACCCTAAAACATAGGCCAATAAATTTTATTTTTTTAAATTCGCTCACTCACGTCAGCGGTTCAGCTGCGGGGTCGAATTATTATTATTATTATTGCTTTGGCATTCTGAACAATTCAAAACCTACCTAATAACATACCTACATAAGCAAAACAACGTGTAATCGAATCAGCCGATTCAGAATCAAAGAGAAAACATACAGAGACGTCACGTTGTATTCGTAGTGTGAATACGTACTATATATAGCACACCCTGACCTAGAAACAAAACTACAGTGAAATGGAATACGGAGCTACAAATGTCGTATGGGAAGGAGGTACGTAATACTGCTCGCAGTTGGTCGACCGGAATATTTAATAAAAAGCTTTCCTTCGACAAGATTTGTATTCAAAAGCAGATACATTTCACTGGCGCGGCGATTCCTCCAAGATATTGCATTCCCATTTCTTTTATTTTGTGTTTTTCATTAGAAAGCATGTTGAGCCATATAACCCTCTTATATGTTTCCAATACCATACTACTTATTGAATACCTTTAAAATGCATTCCTTTTTAGCGAATTTCCATAGGAAAGATGAGCTACTTCCGTGACCATTATGGTAAGACCTAAGGTCGGGAGTAGTAAATGAGCACCGATCATGGTCCCCAGAACACGTTATGGGATGTCATTAAAAATTATATATAGAGTGTGTTCGCACTCTAGCGGCCGGATTTTAAGTCCGATTTGGTTCAAATTTGGTACACACGTTGGTCGTCTACATCGCTCGGACGAGTTCGTTAGCCAAAAAACCCAACAACCGGAAGCACGTTTTCTGACCGCAAGTAACTATTTTTTTTTTAGATTTTTCGTAGGAGAATGAAACTTTTTAGAGTTGTATCTAAATAAAATAAATATAGGATATTATTCTGTACATTTTGTTTTTTTACACAACCTCACTTAGTTTCCCCAAAACCGATCAAAACGTTAAATACCATAAAAGTACACGGTTCAAATGCAGGTATATTTTTACGCTGCGATTGGAACGAAGGAGCGCGTGATTCGAAACTGGAGAGGCTTAGGCTAACAACAGACGAGGCACCGATGTACGGTACACTAGTGTACGGGACACTGAATGTACTATCAATTAAATGTGTGTCAACAGATGAGACACTGAGTAGCGCGCTACCAGATTCTGTGGCTCTACGGTGTCTCTCCCCGCGAGAAGCTGGCAGTGTCCCGTACACCGGTGTCTCGTCTGTTGTTAGCCTTAGATGCAAACAAATTCTACCAATACACATAGGGAGTTCAGCGCCTTCATGAATAGATCAATTTCCCAAATAGTTGGTTGAAACCCTAAAACATGTAAACTTAATTTTGGAAATTCGTTCAACTCACGTCAGCTGCGTGGTCGAATTATTTGAAATTTAAAAAGTTATAATATTTAAATTAATTATTGCAATGTCTTCGGTTTTGCAGCATTCGATACGCCAAAATACATGTAATACTATGAATAGTCCAGTAAATGAGTGCTCAAAAGAGGGATGTAGAGTGCGTGGAATATGATATAATTTTGACTTCAGGACTTTGTAAGGAATAGTTTTCGAGTTAAACATACATAAAAGTCCCCGCCCCTAGGAGGTGAGCAAAAGGAGGGAGGGGGTGGAAAGGTCCCATTTTTTTTTGATTTTTGTTTATATCTGGAAACGGAGCACTGTAGAAAGAAATGTTACAAATAAACATGAAAGCTAAAAAAAATCATTTTTACCTCACTCTTTTTGACAAACATTTTCATCTACAGCCTCCCACGATCGTTTCTAAGAAAAATTCTCAGAAACCTAAGTGGTAGATGATTAAATTTTCTTCAATTTGATATACACTTTTGCCGTTTTATTTTCAACCGATCAAAAGTTATCGAATTTCTAACATGTACGCTCAATTTCGATATTCTTGAAATGAGTATGTTGAAAGCCTGTAGCGTTTTAACTACTGTAACTTCCTGTCATGACGAATAACAACACTTTAACAATGGAAATAATGTAATTGCAATTGAAACACAAAACTTTTTTATGATTATCCAACTTTTTATAATTATACACTTCTTTTCTGACTTTTTTTTTAGAAACGATCGTGGGAGGCACTAGAACCAAAAATGTTTGACAAAAAAAGTGAGGTAAAAATTATTTTTTCGAAAATTATCTCTTTCAATCACGCATATTTTGAAAACCGTTGGGAATTCGATAAATATGTATAGGAATAATTTTATAGTAAATTTAATTAGATTTCATGTTTATTTGAAAAAAAAATTTCTACAGTGCACCGTTTCCGAGATATAAATAAAAATCAAAAAAATTTATATCAACCTCCCTCACTTACTTTTAGTATGTTTATCTCCTAACTATTCTTAACAAAATCCTTAAGTCAAAATTCTGTCAGTAATAAAACAAACATACTACTTAATGTAACTATAATTTTCAAAACTATATAAATACAACTTCCATTTTTGTCTCCAAATTGCCATTACAGAATATAATAACCATCACGTTGCAAACCAATTTACCCTTATGTTATGACCTCAATTTATAAAAATATAAACAACAAGTACGCTGTGAACTGAATTTACAAAGAGATTTATTAATCTTAGAACAAACAGAATAGTACAAAATAACTGGATTTTTTATCTCATGATTTAATGTTTTCGATTTTGCCGAGCTAGATTGCGGTAATCCTACTTGATTGTACACAATTCTTGGAATTTGCTGTCGCATAAATAAAAACTTAAGTTGTAAAACATGATGTAAAATTAATTCTTATTTAGATGCTTGAAATGAATGAATGAATAGGTGGTTGATTGCTATTATATGATTTCCAGTAGTGAACTTAAATTAAAATAGGCTATTCAAATGAAGTAGAGTTTTTTGGTTTGGTTTTGTGATTGAAGAGGTGAATGAGGATTTCTTGGAAAATCCAATTTCCTTCATTTTTAGTTTTATCTTGATAACAAGGGGACTACTATTGGTCCTACAGGGTTCCGCTTGTGCTTAAATTAAAACTAACTGCTCTGCAACTTAATCTCCAAGACTTTTGTCGTAGGATGAGTATTCCCATTATTCTTTTACCTATTATTCTGCTCGGAAGACTTCTAAAACAACTATTTCTAATTTTTTGGGAAAATGGCCAATTTTTGAAGTGGTGTATCTCAGGACCTATTGGATCTACGGAGCTGCAGTTGCACCCAAACTGTAGCACATTTTGTCTGCTTTAAAAGTTTATATGGTGACTTTTTCCGTAGGATGCATCTTTTAGAAGTCATAACCCAAAAAGTGAAAAAGTCCGAAGATTTCGAGGTTTTTCGAGCACCACGCAGTTAGCACAGGTCTTTCGACACTGCAAAACTTGGTTTGACACTATTGGTATCTGTTCTAACAACGTCAACAGAAATCAAAACGGTGCAATGTTTTGCGAAATTACGCGATTTTTGTGTCTACGGCGAGTGGTCTATTGACCGTGGCTGAAGATGTACGTGGTAATTATCTGTATGTTGGTTAGACCTCTTTCTGTCGAACTGGCTGTTGTTGGTCTTACAGATATAGTAATAAGTTATTTCTTCTGGAATATTGGTGTAGGTTTATGTAATGAATGTTAGATTTGTCTCTGACAACAAAGCTAGTAACAACGTTCTGTAATTCAATTCTTCTTCCTCTAAACTCCAACAATGTCTTTCTTTTTCATTCCTCCTCAGCTATCTTCTTGATAACCTCTTCCTATACTTTTGTCTGTCTCAAACTCTAGGCTACATAGTGTTTACAATATTTGGTGTATAAACTTATATTAAATGTTTTTAAATGGGGAGTGTTAATAATGGACTATGTATGATTGTCTTGCTTTTTTTGTTTTAGCTGATGATTATGAAGGCTTTGGATGCTTTCAGAGTCTGGTGGATCATGAAATGTTCCCCTGATATGATAGGCCTATACATACATTCTGTTCATTGTATAAATGCAATTTTGGTAGCATTACAAAAATTAACTAAATACATAATACAACATTTGACTCATTGAATTTCATTTAAAAACATGAACGACTAGTTAAGATGTTTATAATGCCTCTTCTTTACCCTTCAAATTGTTACATTAAATTTCCACTTTTGTCACTATCTTAACAATTCAGAATTAACTTGAAATCCCATAATACAACTTTTTTGACACAATTTAAGAAACTGAACTAAATAAAATATAACTATTAGGGAACAGATATTGTAGTCCTCACCCACTTTCCACTAACGAAGGTGTACTCTCGTTAGATGCACTCTCATGACCCTCATTAAATAAAAACGAGAGCCAACATACAACAAAATGTCTTTATAAAACATCCATTCATGTGCAATGTGCAATGGCATTACATCAATGACGAAATAATTATTTAGCTTTATCTTTTGATAACTCCCGACAAGATGTTCAGCAGCATCATCAGAGTGTGTAGCAATATTCTGTTTTTTTTTTTTTTTACTATTCAAGAGGAGAATATAACTCCAGAGCGAATAGATTTCAACACTAAATTTTGATAGCAACTTCTATAATTCATAGCTTACAAAAATTAAAAAATTTTAATAAACTGTTAAACAACGGATGTCATCTATATATATAGTTTAATTTGTAAGCAAAATTTCATCCCTGCCTATTTTTACATAATTCTATAAGAAATGTCTGGCCTGAAATGGTGAGTAAAATATTAAAATTGACAAATTATTTAATACAAGTTTTGGCTTGAAAACAGCTTAAAAAATACTATTTGTCCATTAAAACACACAGTTCTGTATACTATAATTACCTGTAAACTTCCATGGAAACTCTTTCTCAGAGACAGTTCTATTAACAGCTGATTTAATACTTTGGATCAAATTCAAGTTTCAATTTATAAGTTAAGTTTTCATTCAGGAGTGGTTTATAGTCATGCAGATTATTTTTAACCTCTTGATTTTGACTTACAAACTTAATAATTTGAGGTTATAGTTTGAAATTAAATTTCAGGATTTGGGTCATGAAGCGGTCATTCATTGCATATGTCGTGATACGTGTATCTGACTTTAAGCAATCGATCAAAATACAAAATATAGTTGACGTTATCTTTTACAAAATACAAACTATGCAAAATAATACAGATATATACCTCTCGCAATCAATAAATCAATTTTTTAAATGTAACACATGACTGATAGAATATGAAATGAAAATACCAAACCTTAGTTAATAATGCAAATATATTTATACCTTAAATAAACCCTTAGGGTACGCCTAATATTTACATAACCAAACCAAATCATAAGGTTATTAAATAAAATAACATTTACTTCCCACCATTAGATAATAATGATTCAAATAAATGACTTTCCCATAATACAAAAAGAAAAAAATGGAGCCAACATCTAGTAAGCTTTTTTCTGATAATTAAACTGTTTTAATAGTTCTATCCTGACAGTCCATTCATTTTTTTTTTTTTAATTCCCTAGAGCACGCCAATCCTTTCCGTTCATTTTAAAGGTATTAACAAAAGAAAACTAACAGTGCAAATTTGAGGCCCCTATCTCAACCCTACTACAAATTTAAAATGAAGCTCACATGACAGGGGTTTGCGTATGCAAATTTTGAACTGCACCCAATATTTCCAATTTTTGAAACGATGGCAAAGTTTCCTCATACTTAAAAAATGTACATCCTAATACCTAATAAACATTCCTTGGATTTGGCTCTTCACCAAATGGTCACTAAAAAGTTAGAAAGACTTGAATCATTCTCGTCTTTAACTGTAAATAGGTTTAGATAGAAAAAGACAGAGACCTCTAGTTTTCATCATTTACATTCTTGTAGCAATACATTTAAAATGAGGGATCACAAGGCAGGGGTTTGCATTTAGATTTTTTGGAAATGGTAACAATGTTGTCTTATGCGTAAAAAAGTAAATGTTTGTACCTAGAAAACATTACCTGAGTTTGTTTTTTTCCCAATTACTCACTCAAAAGTTACAGGGGTGTCTCCGGACTTTTAGATCACTCTGTATACAGACATACTGTAATTAAAAAAAATATTTCTGTAGGCATGCACTAAACTTTAATTTTGAGAATTGTGTAACTATTTCAATGTTTAGATGAAATAATTGTTTTAAATATTAATAAATCATTAACATAAATTCTTTTTGATAGATAAATCAAAATGTTTCTCGGGTGCAGGTGTATACAAATTTGTTCCTTCCTTAGTATAGTAAAATAGTAAATTAATATACTTGGGCCTCACAACTTACTTCCAGAACAAAGTGAAATGACCACCAGTTAAAAGGATAATCTTGCAGGTATTAAAATATGAAATTTGGCTACAAATTAGTCACTACATTTTTTAATTTATATTTCTATCACTTTAAAACTTCATGAAAATTAAGATTTACGCAATGAAATTTGATCTATCAGCAACAATTGCTAATTCATAATAATTATGTTTATAATAACCAAGCCAAGAGTTTAAAAAAATTTTGTTGAATTTCTTAAGAGATTTAAGTTAATTTAAAATTGTAATGCAGACTGTTGTACGTTCTTTATTTGTTTGTTACTAACATCATAAATAACAAATATTAAACAATTTCAATTTAAAATTCAGCACCTATAACAAACAACAGGTGGGGATTCATTGGGAAAAGCCAAGGCCGCACTAGAGAATAAGCGCGGCTGACAGCCCTATGACGTCACCCGGTGAACGTCCCCCCCCCCCCCCCCTCACCGGCAGCGGCGGCGTTGGCCAAACTTCAAAAGAGTGGCTGAGCCCTTCTTCTATTCTCGCCGGCCCTGGTCGGGAGCACGGAATAAGGCGGGTGAGAATTTTTGCGCTGTTGCCAGATATGGGATTGGAAAAGCGAGGAACGGTCAAATATCGCTCGCTCTACGTCACGATCTGGCAACACTGAGCATCCAGTGTTGCCTAGTCCGAGCGCCACTGCCCACTCCGACTGCTAATAAAACTTGTATTTAAAACTATTCTCGTTTTGAGTATAACGGTTAATTAAATGTTTGTAAATATTTGCTAAATGAACAACAGTTAAACAAATAATTAAACAAATCAAATCATTCAATATTTTCAACCCGTTTATTAAAAAATCTAATATTATTAGATTTATGTACCTATTCAATAAATTATTATTAGTAGTGAATTATTATTTGAAAGTGTACAGTTATAACAAAATACTACGAGATGCGCTTCTTTTTTCATTTTTTGTTTTCTTTCACTTTAAAAATGGATTTACACAACTTGCAATATACTAACGAAAAGATTTACAAACGCAATACAAAACAAATACTAAAATATACTTGATTATGAAAACTAATGAATAAAAACGTGAATTCAGAATAATTAAACAGCTTGGTCGGACCAACGGAGCGCTTGTGGCAGGACCTTTTAGTTTTACGCGCAATTTTATTGACGTTAATCGACCATTTTAAAAACCAAAACGGTGCTTTGGAGACAAAAAATGTTTAAACAACAGTTTTAATACGTGTGATTTCCTACAACTTTCCCGCTTACGAAACATCGCTACTTGAAAAATTTAAAAAATCCTCGCTTACTGAAAATTTTATGTCAGATGATTCCTGAACTAAAGTTTTTATTTTACTTTTTTAATGTGTACAATTACGTAAAAATATATTTCAGGTAGAAAATGAGATGGGTAGAATCCTACAGCTTTCCTCTAAAAACCTGTCTTTTTTTATTAAAGATAACTCAACCCATATGTCACCTACGGCTATGGAGAGCAAAGCAGGCTACGCCACGTCAAAACTATTTGGTCTGGTAAGAGACTACTTTTCTTAGCTTGCACGATCTGACAACAGCGCAAAAATTCTCACCCGCCTTATTTCGTGCTCCCGACTGTAGTCCTTCATACACATCGATCCTTCCAACTCGTTTTAAGAGCCTCCACGATACTAAAGAGATTTGCTCGTATATCTTCAACAGACTTAAACATGGTAGAACTGATATTATAGTGCACATCTTTCAACTTTGAGGTAAAGATATACCTCATTCCCGAATTACATTTTTCAAACCAACAACAAACACATTTTCTTTTTTAAACATTCTAATTTGTTGACAAACTAGGAACCCATATAGTAAAACTGAATTGTTTAAAGTGAACAATAATGATTTCAAATATTTATAATTTAAATTAGAATTAATGTATGTTTAGCCATAACCGATTGATATTAATATATAATTAAATATTAAATCCACTACTTGCCTCAGCAATCCTTAAATCTGTCCTTAAAAATCCTTAAAAATAGTTTACAGCTGTTTCGACTATTTATCAGGCATCATCAGAACTTAAAACACTTTTCAAATTACACTTATTAACATAATTTATAAAAACACATTTAAGAAATAAATAAGACGTGCATTAGAATACTTAATAAAAATGTTTAATGTTCGAAATTAAATGCCTAACAATATCTAACTTTACTGAGCATTTAATAAACGAGGATTATTCTTATTCGGGCATGACACCAACATATAAAACCTGAACTTCGGTAACAGGGGACATAAATTAAATACTCTAGAGGCCTACCAGAATCTGTGCTCTCTGTACCAGATATACAAGAAGGACAAAGGGAATTTACTGAATGACCAAACACAGTTTCAATCCAACTTAATGTTTGACTTAATAGATAAGATGTCTCCACCCATACCTACCAACTTACTAACCTGAATAATCAGTCCTTCAGTTAGAATAAAAGCACAAGAGTGTAAGGTCACAAACTGTGACATTAAATTTTTATTAAGTGTTCTAAATGTACGTTTTATTTATATTTGTAATGTGTTTTTATAAATTACTGGCTGTACCCTGCCACGCTTCGCTGTGGCACATTAATGGCTGCATGGATGAGAAATGAGGAACAAAACAAAGCATAAGTTTAATTTTGCAATACTTGTGGGTATACAATATTTTTACAATAAATACAAGTATTTACTGTTTCCAAACATTTAATGTTAAAATGTGTGCGGTCGTGGGAACCCCGTCAGGAACGAAGTTCATCACGCCTTTTCTTCCAACCCTAATGTAATTTAATATGGATATTTTGATTATAGATATTTATAAATTTTCGTGACTTGATGAAAAAACGTTATGTAGCCTCTATGCGACTTTCTCTTTCTCTCTCTTCCTCTCGGTAATTCGTATATTTTCTATCATTTTTTCAATGTAAATAATGCAAAGTAAGGAATAAAATCACAGTTCCATTAAATGTTTTAGGTTAGGCCTAGGCTTAAAATTACTTTCTAGGCCTAACCTAAAATTATTGTGTGTATGTTGGCGTTCGGGATGGTAAAATAAATTAAACATACACACAAAAAAATAGGTTAGGCCTAGACTGATGAACTAACATTTTATTTTTATTAAATGTATTTACAATCAATGGACACCTACACCAATAAATATATTTACAATGAATGTATTTACACCTTCATTATAATAACATTAAACGTATGGAAACAGTAATACTTGTATCAAAATATATACTGTATTAATTATATTAATTTACTTTTCTAAGTTTGTATTACTTTCTATTTATTGTTAATTCTAGCGCTTGACGATAATATCTGAACTACGCCAGACAGAACCGATCGAATTTAGATTGATGAACCAAAATACATGTGTCTTGGATGTATTTACATTCATTGTCATAGGAACCAATTTTGTAACGCTTTTTCGTTACGTGTATTTTGTATTTGTCGTTGCCATAGCAACCAATTCATTTTTCGTTAAGTGTATTTTGTATTTGTCGTTGCCATAGCAACCAATTCATTTTTCGTTAAGTGTATTTTGTATTTGTCGTTGCCATAGCAAACAATTCATTTTTCGTTAAGTGTATTTTGTATTTGTCGTTGAACACAGCAACCAATTCATATTTGGGTATATTTGAAAATATTCTATTGTTCATCCCAACTTTCACCTCCCATATCCCCTTGTGTCGGGGGTTTAAAATAGATAAAAAACATTCGTTGAAGCGTGTTGTATATTGTGTCAAAATTTGAGCTCAATCGATGCAGAACTTTTTGAGTTTTTGAAGCGTACACAAACCAACTTAACATTTTTTATACATATAGATTTTAGTAAGTGTAAAATGAAGAGTGTTTTAAGTTCTGATGATGCCTGATAAATAGGCGAAACAGCTTTAAACTGTTGACTGTTTTAAGGATTGCTAAGGCAAGTAGTGGATTTAATATATTAAAATAGAAAACGGAATGTCATTACATAAATACCATATGAAGATAGATTTGTATAAACGACATATAATATGTAAAAACATTAGTCAGCAGACGGTGTTTTGAGTTACTATTACAACTTCTCACTATGACAAATATCACACGAAATATAGTTTTTGTTGGAAATGTTAAGCAAACGTAATGGGTAGACCGCAACAGTTAAATAAATACACGGCATTATATAATCTGTGATGAATACTGCTGAAATATGCGCGCGTTTGCTATGTATAACAAAATTCCAGGATACGAGAAGCTGAAATGTGTCATGAATTGAAATGAGCTCCATTGTCTACACTCGGATTATTGTCTATCGTTACGCTAACTCTTGCATCAATCCTTCTAAATCCAAGGAATCTATTCATTATTCACCACCCCTAACACAGTCTTTACCGCTTACGTGCTCACTGCCAAAACTGTCCCATAACAAAATATGTTTTTGGAAAACTACAAATCTGGTCAACTAAAATAACCAAGTCCAGCACACCATTTTACCCACAACACAAAGTGTAATTGTATTCGACTCGGCCTATTTTCGTTCAAACTGCGATCAATATGAAATCAAAAAGTCTTTCTTCTCTATGTTACTAACCCCCGCGCTCGAATCGTTCCACCCAAATAGTTTCTGAAGTTTATACGATTTCTAGACACCCTGTGTAAACATTATTCACTAGAAGACCGGAATCAATGTAGGCTATTCGTTCGTTATAATAGTACTTGCAATTGCAATCTTTTCTGTCTGTGGAATATACAATAATTCGACCACGCAGCTGAACCGCTGACGTGAGTTGAGCAAATTTCCAAAATTAAGTTTATAGACCGATATTTTAGGGTTTCGACCAACAATTTGGGAAATAGGTCTATTCGCGACGGTGCTGAATAGCTGCAAAATGGTTCGCACGCCATTCCACATATTGGGATTGTCTTCAATACACAAAGCATTGCGTGCTTCGCACGCCATTCCACATATTGGGATTGTCTTCAATACACAATGCATTGCGTGCTTCGCACGCCA
>JAGFPH010001165.1:39605-52062 GCA_018207615.1 Philaenus spumarius
CCTATGATTTCGGTGCTTTCCTATGATTTCGACTATTTCCTATGATTTAGAGTCCTTTTCATTTTAATAATAAACCTTGAGCTTGACGAGTGAGAAGTAATTATTTAACAATAATAACACTAAACTAATTCTTTATACAATTATGTGATACATTTTCTGCAGACATTACCTATAATTTCGACGCTTTCCTATAATGTCGACGCTTTCCTATTATTTCGACGCTTCCCTTTGATGTCGGTGTTTCCTATGATTTCGACGCTTTCCTACGATTTCGACGCTTTCCTACGATTTCGACGCTTTCCTACGATTTCGACTATTTCCTACAATTTAGAGTCCTTTTCTTTTTAATAATACACCTAGAGCTTGACGAATGAAAAGTAATTATTGAAGAATAATAACACTATTTGAACTCATTCTTATACTAACACGTTGAGTAATTAAAATCATTTCAACGACAGTCATCATGCTCATATAGTTTGTTAGTTGTAGCCTATGAGGACGACGACTTTGTCGTTGAAATGAGGCTGATTGTTAAACGTATGTGTATGAACATCAGTATATTGTTATTATTCTTAAATCATTCTCTTCTGATAATTACGCTTTTGCTTGCCTTTCGCTTAGATTCAAACGATCTTGTTTTTAACAATATGGGGAAAACAGAATTTCGTTACAAAAGCCCAAACTTTTAATACATTTATTTGTTTAATTTGTTGTTTTTAGTTTAAAATGTTCTTACAATGTACAAAATAAAACAAGAAATATGACGTAGATACTTCCGCTTTGCGCAAGAGGGTGTACTTTTTATGTATGTTTAACGAATACGATTGAGATAAAATTAATTTCGCCCTGAGGCCATTTTGTGCTTCCAGAACGATTAGAGATTTATTTACTAAATATCGCAACAACAAACATTTAAACATTTCTTTAGAATTTTGCACTCAATGATTAAAAATGGCGACCAATTAAAATGTTTAAAGTTAAATTACGGATAAACTATCCATTTTTCAGAGAACAAAACTCGGTGAACGCTACTTCACCCTACACCCCCAATTCAGTTCTGTTTCTAACTATTTAAAGTGATTATAAACATTGAATATGGTTTAACATTGTTTCATTTATGTACCTTTTGTTCCTAGGGCTATACTGTTTTATGTGTCGAGGGTTATCCATGGCTAAATCAAACTTTATAATAAAAATTACCAGAAATAACATTTTCAACTCTTTTAAAGCGGATGGTGTCTCATACTGTGTGTCAAAGGTAAGACGACATAGTGGTAGAAACTACCTGAATAGGAGCGCACAATGCACACAAGAAGGATCATAGCACAAGTTGTCCATTGACCACATAAGGGAGCAAAGTGTCCACTGACTAAAAGGGAGGGGTCATAGCACAAGTTGCCCATTGTCCACATAAGGGAGCAAAGTGACCACTGACTAAAAGGGAGGGGTCATAGCGCAAGTTGCCCATTGTCCACAAGGAGTATAGCGCAAGTTGCAGTTTACACACAAGAGAAATCAGAGCACACGATGCTCATTACTTACACGGAAGATCATGGTGCAAGTTATGGAACAAACTATTGTTAACAAACGGTACCAGATAACTGCCACATACTTTCTCCCAGTTGAAACTTTATACCTTCCTAAGAGTAGCATAGGAGGTGGTTATTTAGAATTGCAAAAGTAGGAAAATGTTACCATGGAAAATATTAGATGCATGCAACTAACACACATCCATATTATATTATTATTATTATTATTATTATTAAAACTATTCCATCGATTTCAAACAAATTTGCACCAAACATGTTAATTAGGCCTGTATAGATGCACGAAAAAAGGTTTTGAAAAATTTTGGAAAATAACTCCCTTTTTGGCCAAAAACCCCAAAAAATCTGTTATTATTATTATTATTATTACCACCTAAATGAGAATTTTTAGAAAGATGCGGTTTTTTCATATGGTAGGGTACATTAAGGGCTACAAATAAGCCAAATTTTATCAAATTCGTTAGAGCCGTTTTTGATAAATTTTGATTTTTATCGTTTTATGGCCATTTTTGGGGGGAAAACCCCCTTAAAAATCAAAAATTCGAAAAAATGAAAAAAACGCCTGGAGATATTCCAGAACTACACTTACATACCAAATTTCATCAAAATCGGACCGTTGGTATGGTCTCCAGCTCTGTACACATAGACACACAGACACACGGACAGACATCACCAAAAAAACACTCTTTTTGGTTCAGGGAGCACCAAAACAAATAATTCCACTAAAAATATTTTTGGGTTCAGGGAGCACCAACACAGATAATTCCACTAAACATTTTTTGCGGGTTCAGGGAGCACCAAAACAGATAATTCCACTAAAAATTCAAATTCGAAAATTTGAACGAAAACAATACTTTCTCTCCGTCCATATACTACGTATAGGGTGGAGAAAGTAAAAACTAAAGCAGTTACGTATATTTTACGAATATTTAAACAAATATTGTGGCAAAATGTTGTAAAATATAGCCTATTGGAACATGGATTATCAGCTGAAGATTATGCTACATTAATAATAAGAATACTAGTTAAGAACTCTGTGGTTCAACCTATTGTAATTTTTCTAGTAGTTTCTAAAAAAAAAGTAATAAAATAACACTCTAAGATACTACATTTGAAATTAAAATGTATTTATTTATTCAATACATCTGCGAACTATGAATTATTACTCTTGTTTTTTTTACATTAAACCTACAAAACAACAACCACAAATGACAACAGTTACAACGCGTTCATTGCATGATGAAGCTAAAGCAATTTGCTTTACTGAAACTTCCGTGAGGAACTGATACAGGAGGTGGGAGAGGTAGATGAAAAATTAATTGAAAGGGGAGATTTACTGTGTTGAGATGGCTAGCAGGTGTTATTAAAATGTGATCTATATCCATTCAAACACAAAGAACTAACAAGATGACGACAAGATGAAAAATTTCCCTTTAATCCAAACCGTTGTTTTCAATAAAGCTCCATAATTATTTAGTCAGTCTGCAACATCAATCAACTCCTATAAAAGCAAGTGTACGTCCGTACGTGAGTAACAAAATAGTATAATATACAGCAAATGGACAAAGTTAAATTATTTGATTTTTTTTCATTAACAACTGATTTCGTTCATCAGCTACAATACTTTAACAACTTTGTGGACTATTTAAGGCTATTCAGTATTATTGTTATTCAGTATTACTGTTTTTATTACAGTATAGAAATAATAATTCGACCACGCAGCTGAACCGCTGACGTGAGTTGAGCGAATTTCCTAAATTAAGTGTATATGTATTAGGCTTTCAACCAACTACTTTGGAAATTGATCTACCCACGAAGGCGCTGAATAGCTGCCCTGCGTGTACGAAATATACTATTAGTAGAATTTGTTTGCACCTAAGCCTCCAGCGTTTCACTGACAGCGGAAAAACTCGTTTGCGATTTTGCACCTCGACCTTGCGGCCTCGGGTTATGAACTGCTTCGTTTCGCAGCGTACAAACTCAGCAGTCAGCCTCGGATCAGAAGATGGATCCGTCGCCCTCCCCCCCCCCCCCCCCCCCCATGTGGATTTGAACCGGGTACTTTTATGGTATCTTACGTTATGGTCGATTTTGGAGGAACCAAACTAGCTATTATAAGGTCGTAAAAAACAAAATGTGTAGAATAATGTCCTACATTTATTTTTTATGTGAAACCAGAAAAACCGTTTCATTGTACTACGTAAAATCTGAAACAAATAGTTTAAAAACGTACTTCCTGTTGTTAATTGTTTTGGCTAACGAACTCGTCCGAGCTATTTGACAACCAAAGTGTGTTCCAAATTTGGACCAAATCGGACTTAAAATGCGGTCGCTAGAGTGCGAACACATATATAATACATATATAGGCCTATATATAAATTTTAATGACACCCCAAAACATGTTCTGGGACCCCCCCCTACTATCGTCTAGTAGAACGACCCCCCCCCCCCCCCTCTACCTATGTCTCACCATAAGGGTCACTGCAATAACTCATCTTTCCTATGAAAATTCGCTAATAATGTGCATTGATAGCCTTCAACTGATTAATTCTGTCATGTCTACTTCCTGATATGTGTGGATAAATGATTGGATTTTGTATTTTTAAAGTTAGAATCATTTATTTAAATATGCCTACGTTAAAAATCCCTAACAACTTAAACGCGGTTAGATATTGTTTGTTGTTCCTAAGAAATTTCTTCTGAAGAAGTAGCCTATACAAAAAGGATTGTTACAAGATATACATTTTCAACGACTTCTAACCTCAAAACAGTTCATACAGCCTACATTAGTTCTATAAGAGTTTGAAAATACCTGTACATGTTCATCGTGAGTAGCCACAGTCAACTCAATAAAAATGGTGTTAGACTATATTATCAACACTTATAATTAATTGTACACATTTTGATTGAGTTAAAAATTCCCACATCTAGGTAGGCCTAGATATCTTTTGTTGTTTATAAATAGTAGGCCTATATTTTAAATATATAAAAAAAAACAATAATCCATAGTAAAACGGATATGATACACAAACAAAATAATACTGTTGGGGTTTTCGTGTGGAGGCTATACTATTTGTACATTAATATATTTTTGCTTTATGCCCCGACTTTAAGGGATAGTTTTTTCTAATGTGCATCAAATTTAATAATCTTACATGATTATTCACGACGGATTAATAGATATTAATTACTACTATTAAATTTGACACACTCGTAGTTATTGGAATAATTACTATCCCCATTCCTCCCTTACACAAAATAATGCACGTCAGCTAATTTGTTAATCCTTACATAGCCTATAATGCTGCTTGCTGTTAATGAAACTAATTAATTATTTGTAAAGGTCACTTCAGTAATTATAAACTTGAATGGAACATTTATACCGATCATAATTCGATGGTAAATACATAACAGTCATTTTATTCACTTTAAATTTGACACTCGATTGGGTTACTTTTCTATGTTCAAAACTTAACGAAATCAAAATGTCGATTGGAAGGAAAATTGTATTTAAAATTTTTAGCATACACAGCGTCTAATTCGAAACTTATAAAATATTATTTAGAAACAAAACAAATGGTGTTCTGTAAAATGTGGTAGTGTCAAACGGTACATATTTTATGAACTTCTTAAAATAGTTTCAATTATGTCATCTTAATAATATTAACTAATATTGCTAAATATTACACGTTATTGATACACCAGCTAAAATAAAAACACATTTAAAGATTTTAAAAAAACCTGGAGGCGCCGGGCATCGATCCCGGTACCTCTCACATGCTAAGCGAGCGCTCTACCATCTGAGCTACGCCCCCAGTTGGAGTGAACATGATTAATCACACAACTTATTCTGACCTACTCCACTTTTTACATTATTTTGTTGATCGATATACTTTAATTACAAATCAAAACCACAGAGTTCTTTCGAAAAATGAACTACACAAATTATTCGTGTGTTATAAAAATATACGATTGTACAGTAGTTTATAAGTAAAATCAAATTGTTCATATTATACGGAATATTCTTTTGACAGTAAATAGTTCGTTACTTCGCTAAAAGGTAGCGCCACCGTACAGGTCAAGTTTAAAACATTATCTACTGCTCTCAAAAATGTCATAAAACTTGAAATTCTTTTAATACGATAAAAGTAAATTGACCATTAAATATGTTTAACAACTAGAAAAAACACATGAAATAATTGTTTGTGTATTTAGAGTCAATTGGCTGGTCCTAAACTTACCATCCAGTTTGAAATTTTGGGGAAAGTATACAGTACTTACCCAACTAAAAATAATTGTCCATCGGTAACCCATTATTTCGATTGTTAATACTGTATTGAATTATGATTTACTATCCTACCATTCAGGTATTCTAGCTTCTTAATCTAGATACATCACAATACATATTTTGTTAAATAAAACATAACAAAAGTGTTCAATAAAAAAAAATACTGTAGTCCTATCACTAAAGTTGCTAATTGAATATGAAAATAATTTTATTATTGTTTTAGGTAGTTATTCCTACTAGTCATACCTGGTTGAAATTAACTAATGATTAACCAATAATTTTACTGGCACAAATGCCTACCCTAATTAGCAAATTGTACAACCCAATAATTCTGAATACTTTTTTTATATGTTTGGTAGAATAATTACACCTAAAGATTCAATAACTTAAGGTAACCTTGTATGGAAAAAATTATTTTTTTACAATTTTTTTTTATTGTTCTACTTTATTCTTTATCTTTTTCTGAACATTTTGATATATGACACATTGATATTTTGTTAAAATTAATATTAGTAAATATTTATTTTATCTGTCTGTGAGCGCTGTAATTTGCTATCTCTGATCACAGAAAAGGAACCTGTCCTTTTTGAGCACAGAACCACAGATATATGTATTTGTTCATTTATTTTCAATATTATATGTGTTTGTTGTGTTGGTAACTCTGAAACATATGTTGTGTTCATTCTGCTGTCAGATTGCCTTGTTATTATAGGTTAGTTTACATTTTGTTTGTTTTAGTAACTACAAAGTAAAGTTTCAGTTGTAAAATGGGCAGAATTAAAAAGTTTGGTAAAAACAAGTTCAAAGGAAACCAGTTTTGTAGAAGTAAACATTCTTATAGTCCTAATGCATCATGTGTCAGCAGTTTTGTACATAACAATAGTGGAATTTCTAACATTGATGAACCTATTCCTAGGCTATTTTAAAATAGGCCTACCACTCCAGATGAGGACAGTGTTGTGAATGATGAAATTAATAATACTTCTGCATCAGAAATAAAACTTAAATATGTTAGTATGTGTGGAATGAAGAGTGACTACTTACCAGAACATAATACCTTTGGTAATTTTATCATAGACTTAGAATTATTGAACGAAACCCTTTTGTCGTCAGTAAAGTGCATAGAATGTGATGCGCTTCAGAGCATTGAAGTATTTGAGAAACCATGTGAAAGACAAGGCCTTGCTGTGAAGTTAGTTTTATATTGTAAAAGTTGTGGTTTTGAGAAATCATTTTATACTAGCAAAAGGACACAGAGGAATATTTATGACATAAATATGCGATGTGTTTATGGCCATCGCTCAATTGGAAAAGGCAAAGCAGCAGCGGATGTGTTGTGTGCTGTTATGGATCTGCCCCAACCACCAACTAGATTCCAGAACTATACTAGTGTTATTAGTAAGGCAACTGAGGAAGTTGCTGAAAACACAATGGTGAGTGCTGCTCGTGCTGCAGTAATAGAAAATGATGGTGACAAAGACATTGCAGCGTGTTTTGACGGAACGTGGCAGAAGAGGGGCCACCACTCTCTCAATGGAGTTTTCACAGTTACTAGCATGGACACTGGCAAAGTACTGGATGCTGTTTGTTTGTCAAAATACTGTACTTGCAAGGTAAAAAGTGGAAATAAACATCAACAATCGTGTAGTAGTAATTATGAGGGATCAAGTGGCGGGATGGAGGTAACGGCAGCAAGAGAAGTGTATGCACGATCCAACAGTAGAGGGGTGCGATATGTGAAATACCTTGGAGACGGCGACAGCAATGCTTTTCAAGCAGTTGTAGATGCAAAACCATATGATGATGTTGATGTAACCAAGTTGGAATGTGTTGGTCATGTCCAAAAGCGGATGGGATCCAGGTTACGGAGACTTAAAACTAAGTGGCGAGGTAAGAAACTGTCTGATGGAAAACCTTTGAGTGGGAAAGGAAGACTGACTGATGCTATTATTGACAGCTTACAAGTTTATTTTGGAAAAGCCATCAGAGAGAACACTGATGATGCTGACAAAATGAAAAGAGCAACATGGGCAACATATTTTCATAAATTGTCTTCGGACGACGAACCGCAGCATGCTTTATGTCCCAAAGGTAAAGACTCTTGGTGTGGATATCAAAGAGCGGTAACCAGTGGTGAAAAATATACACACAAAAACAGTATCCCAAAAGTTGTAATGGAACTCATCAAGCCCATTTACAAAGACCTCACTGATCGGAACCTTTTGAATAAATGTATTCATGGCCGTACCCAAAATTGTAACGAAGCACTAAATAATGTAATTTGGACTAGAATATCAAAGAACAATTTTGTCAGCCTTCCCACTCTTAAAGTTGGTGTATGGGATGCCATCATAACTTACAATGAAGGAGCTCTAGGAAAAGTACAAGTTCTAGAAAAACTTTGTAAAGATGCTGGAAGAAATTGTATTGTAGGTTTGAAAAAGATAGACTTAAGGAGAGTTTATGAAGCCAGAAAAGTCAGTAAAGCACAAAATAAAATTAAAAGAAGGCAGGAGAGAAATACCAAGAGAAAAATGGAAGATAAAGAAAAAGAAAAATTTATTTCTTATGGTGCAGGAGAGTTTTAGTGTTAGTGTTTTAGTGTTAAAATGTGTCGGTGACTGTTTTTTGGCTCTAGCGAAAAACTAACTTTTTTCACACGTAAGTGCACTTTTCTCCTTAACTACTTGTACTATCAATTTGAAATTTTTTACTGGCATACTATGTAGCATTACCTACAATGTTAACCTATTTTTAATAGGTAACCATGGTAACTGAAGTAAAAAAAAAATCTTTAATATGAACATTTTTTTATTTTTTTAAGTTGTTTTAAAAATTATTTATAAAAATAAGTTTTTAGAGTTATAACATTTAAAATAGGTTAAAATAATAGATAACAGTATTAAATAGACTGGAAAAAAATTTCAGGGTCCTGTGAATAATAGTTTTTTTTAAAAGTGTACCTAAAGTTCAGCATTTTAACATACACGGCATAGGGGTACAAGGTTACCTTAAAACCTCAGTAACTTTAGTTATCTTCAATAACTCTTAAATAAATATATGTATGACAAGAATATCAGTAGGCCTACTATATAGCTAGAAGAGTGAGTGTTGTTTCTTATGAAACATTACTATACCAAATTTAGGCACTTCATAATTTATTATAATAATACAAAAACTTGCTGAAACTCAAATGTATGAAATAACTTAAGAAAAACATACAAGCTATTGGTATTATTTCAAAACTTAATGCACTGAAAATAATATTTTTTATTAACAAATAAGTTATTTAGTGATAGGTTAGGTTTAAGTATGAATGCTTAGAGAACATACATCAGTTGTTTTAATTCATTTTTACTTTCTCCACCCTATACGTAGTACATGGAGAAAGTATCGTTATCGTCCAAATTTTCGAATTTGAATTTTTAGTGGAATTATCTGTTTTGGTGCTCCCTGAAACCCCAAAAAATGTTTAGTGGAATTATCTGTGTTGGTGCTCCCTGAACCCAAACATATTTTTAGTGGAATTATTTGTTTTGGTGTTCCCTGAACCCAAAAAAGCGTTTTTTTGGTGATGTCTGTCCGTGTGTCTGTGTGTCTGTAAGGATGTGTACAGAGCTGGAGACCATACCAACGGTCCGATATTGATGAAATTTGGTATAGTTCTTGAATATCTCCAGGCATTTTTTAAATTTTTAAGGGGTTTTACCCCCCAAAAATGGCCAAAAAACGAGAAAAATCAAAATTTCTCAAAAACGGCTCTAACGATTTTGATAAAATTTGGCTTATTTGTAGCCCTTAATGTACGCTACCATTTCAAAAAACCGCATCTTTCTAAAAATTCTCGTTTAGGTAATAATAATAACTGATTTTTGGGGGGTTTTGGCCAAAAAGGAGGTTGTTTTTTCAAAAATTTTCAAAACCTTTTTTCGTGCATCTATACAGGCCTAATTGACATGTTTGGTGCAAATTTGTTCGAAATAGTTTAAAAAATAATAATAATAATCTAATATAATATGGATGTGTGTTACATGCGTCTAATATTTTACATGGTAACATTTTCCTACTTTTGCAATTCTAAATAACCACCTCCTATGCTACTCTTGGGAAGGTATAAAGTTTCAACTGGGAGAAAGTATGTGGCGGTTATCTGGTACCGTTTATTACATTTAATTATGAGCTCTCCAATGATAAATTTAACCCAGATATTATAGTAATAGCCACTAAATCAACTGATCTATTTAGAAGAAACGTGAAAGAAATCACTATTAATTAATGATGGTAGTACTTTGTTACTCGAAATTTAAAAAAAATACAGAATCATTGTATTGATAGGCTATTAACTTACGGTACAATATTATTTATGGTTAATACCATATTAGTGTATACCAACAATTGTACATAACATAGTTCATTATGTGTACGTCAAAAATTTGTATGTTTGTAAGATACATTTTAATAGATGAGCTTATGTATTTATTTTGTGTATATTTATGGTAAATATGTGTTATAAATTAGCATTGGAAGCGACAGTAATTCAGTTGGCAAACAGGTGACGGTATTTGCTAGGGTTCAAGAGTTCTAATTCATCCTTACATGATATATTTCATTCCCCGTCATGCTGGTACAAATTAAAGATGTTACACAAAAACATAAATAAATTTATAACAATAACTATCGTTTTTATATTTGAAACTTAAGCAGGGGTTTAAATACTCAGAGAAAATGGATTTCAAAAATAACTAGGTATTTAAACAAAACATTTTATTTAATTATTATTAACTTCCTCCCAGTTCTTGCTATCAGAAATCAAGAGTGGCCCAAAGACTTTAGTAGATTGTTTTAAAAAGAATAAATTCTAAAATAAGTTACCTTAACATCTTTAAAATATTACTTGACAGTGAAAATCTAGTTTAGGGTTACACAGAATTACTTCAAATTATATTGGACTATTGTAGAAAATAAACAAGATTTTTAACAGATTTAACAAAAATGTAGGCTTCATTATGCCTAGTGAAATGAATAAAGAAATCTAGGGTTTCATAATGGGATTAAGCACATGTATGGTTTATGGTAACATTGTATGGCTTCCTATTGCATGAGAAAGTCATTTTCTGCACGGCTCCTCACTGTCACTGTTACAGGTAAATGTATGTAAACAATTTATCTTAATATTTTATAATGCCTTATTTATTCTTTTACAAAAAATTTACAATCAATGGCACTTTTTTAGAGCACCACTACAGTATCTACAGTTGTCAAAATCTCTTATGAGTAATTAAATATCAGGCACCTGTTAACAACCCATTTTAGACCTCTTACTACTGTGTCATACAAAACAATTTACTTGTCGCCGGAAATTGTATGCTTCATGGGAAATAGCTTATTACCAAAATAAATGAGATTTGGTAAAATATGTATTGTATCTATCTATCTAATAATATTGTATCTATAGATATAGTTTTTATGATTACTTGCATTGCCTACTAATGAACTTTTTGTCGAAATTTAAAAAAAACATCCAAAGTAAACACCCAGATACGAATCGGGGACCTTGAGCTTTGGGGGTCAGGTTCCTCAATTACAAAGCGATCACGAAATACTAATACTATTTATCAGATCTAATGATAAATATGACAACTAAATTCCAGCTAGCGTGTGGTAAAAATCGTTTATGTGCCAAGATTTCTCCACTACCGGAGTAATAAATAATCATAATAATAATCATCATAATAAATCATAATAATAATAATTTATAAATAATCACCCATTTCTTCAATACTTGTTTCTAGAACACATTTAGTAGCATTCCCCTTATAATTACTCAAATTCAATCATATTAAAATGTAACCTATTAATAATAAGTATCAATACGTACCTTTTTATTGGAAAAGCGTCACTTTCTATTCCTTATTTGGTGATTTTTATTGGATTACTAGTTTCGATCTCTTGATCAGATCATTTTCAAATCCTTTTTGTTGTACCTTCAGTTCATCAGATCAAAACTAGTAATCCAATAAAAATCACCAAATAAGGAATAGAAAGTGACGCTTTTCCAATAAAAAGTTACGTATTGATACTTATTATTAATACACACTATTCCGGAGGCTAAAACTCACCTTACAATGAATGTAACCTATTACTTTAGTTGTTGCTTAAGTAAAATCCATTGGCTTGAGTATTCCCTGATATTTTTCTACCAGTAAAAACTCTACAGCATAATATCGTATTAATGCTTTTCTGTTGTTCGGCTATATATATTTGCTATTGTTAGGGCTTACATATCATTTCAACTTTCAGGGTATAACCAAATTTATTTAAAAAAATAACAGGCAATATATTTATAGGATCGAAGAAATGGTAAAAACTCCTGTTACATTTGTTTATTGCAGTGTCTTTCTCTCCTAATTATATTTTCTTCCTACATGTACATCCCTCTGATGACAATTCAGCTCTATGTAAACAATGACAGAATGCTAAACTGTGTTCAATGACATATTTTAGAAGAAGAAATTAATATATTGTTAAATATATAAGTACCTATTTAAAAAAATAAAAACAACACTATTATGCTAAATTGTGTTCAATGACATATTTTAGAAGAAGAAATTAATATATTGTT
>JAGFPH010001165.1:67474-94474 GCA_018207615.1 Philaenus spumarius
AAAAAGTTAAACATGTTCGACTTCTGTTTTCGGCTAGTAAATACTAGTAAATATTACGCTGGTTGCTGGTAATATCACCAGAGGCTAGTTACTAGCGGCTGGTAACTAGCCTAGTCTGACCGCGGCTTAAGGTAGAAATATTTACAAAAGCCGATTCTTCAAATTCAATCTAAAACTAGACCATATAATTTTTTATTTCTCTACTTGTAGTAAATAAAGCATAATAATACACCAATTTATTTCTAGGATTTATATAAATCACTTCAAGTATAATTCGTTCATGTTTTTAACTCGCTTTGGTGTTTGTTCTTAAAAATTAATTTGTAAAGCGATAGTAAGGTAATAAAATCAATCCTTTTTATTACACACTTGCATTACGGATTGATTATATCTAACAGTTTTAAATTAATCAGGGTTAAAATTTAAATATAATGTACTGTAAAAATTAAGTTTTTTAAATATAAATACCATTTGTTTAAGGAAAGGTAATAACCCACAAATAACAGTAATTCAGCTAACAGATAACAGTAATATGCTTATGTTAGCCTCTTAACAAAACTAAACTACAAGATAAAGCTATGGCTCTACATATACGATCAGAGTAGAGCAGAACCGACCCTGTATGTCGCGGAATCCGTAGTAGTGGCTAAATCTAACGGACCCGCACCGTTCGGTCATGTGTCGGAAGGATGTGCATGCATTCCACCTCACTATCAGTTAGTCTGGATTTCCTGTTACTGTCACAACTACCGTGAATTGGTGAATTGCAAAATCATCATGGAAGAACAGTGCTGTTCGTCAAGTTCGGACACCCACGAAGTATTTTTGATGATTATGTTGGATGAGGAAAGAAAACGAAGAAAAGTAGGGACACATCCTATCAATCAAATGCGACAAGTAAATAGAAAAAATATTGTTTAACTTAAATTGTGGATAGGCTAATAATTTCGAAAAGCATCATAATAAACAAGTTGTAGTTGTTTTTGTCAGTTTCATATACACGGTTGTCATATAACAGAAGTATCAATCAAAGTCATTAAAAACAAAGAATAAAACGAAACATGCGTCTGTTGTGATTAGTCCAGTATTACCTATGTCAATTAAGTATTACCAATTTCATAATAAAAACCAGGGAAAACATTATCACTGTTTTTGCGGATGACATTTATAAAGACTTAGAAATATGAAGTTTTAGGTTCTACTCTAACATCAAAGAGTCAATATTGTTTTGTAGCTTGTAACAACAGAGTCCTTTGGTAAATTTTTAACAGCTTCAAATGATCTGAATATAAAAGTATATATGAACGATTAAAAAAATTAACGATTAAAATTAATCGTTAAAAATATGGGTAACTTTTAACTTAATCGTTAGTTTTAAAACTGATTAACTTTTAACTCTTAATCGTTAAAATATTGGTTAACGATTAAAACTAACGTCAGTTAATTAATTTGGCGGATGCCCGGAAAGATTTGTCACAATGGAAATGCCGACCGGGTGGGTGGGCCTGACGCGACAACATTCAATATTCCTTAGTTTGGGTTATTTATTGCTTATTGGCCGACCGGAAGAGGTGGGGTGTCTAAAGAAAGATAGAACTATAAGAGGGTGGGGTGTATAAGGTACCTGGGCTATTAGCTAACGGTAACGTAAACAAACAAAACAACGCCGTTAACACACCCACCAGTGTCATTCAATTAGCCCTTGGGTATAGGCCTACGCATGCCATTATTACAGTTGGATAGTTTTGTTAATTTTGTAAAGTTGTTTTAATTGTATTGCCTTGTTATAGTGATTGACAGTTTAGATTTTATTTAGTGGGTTAGTGATTGTTAATAGTGAGTTAGGTCTAGCGTAGCAGTATTTTAATTTTTTACTTTTTAATTTTATTATGTCTTTATATTAATTGTGGCCAGTCATTTCAAACTTTTATGAACAAATAACAAGGGAGGGAAATAGTTTAACATTTAAATGCCTATTGTGTTTACCAACATTTAAAACAATCAAGGCTTCAGCAATTTCTGCCTCCAATTTAAGGACCCACTTAAAGGTAAGTTGTGTTTTAGCAGATTTAGGTTGTTGCCTATCCAATTTTTGTCGTCTATTATTGAGATTTGCGTTTTATTATAGGGCATACATTCAAGGGCGTTTACATATATTATAGGACATTTGCAAGCATATTTTCAAAAATTCGCCAAATATAGTAATTATATTCCGCCGGTAATTCGAAAGTGGTCCGTAGCTTTTTTGTAGAGAAAGGTTCAAAGAATTTATATATGTCAGTAAAAAAGTGATGGATGTAAATTTTACAAAGTTATTAGCTCAAGAAACAAAAAATGTTCTATAATGAAAGGAAAAGGTTCAACTTTAGACCTACATAAAAAGTAGTAAACATTTTTGTACTTTTTTTTTTTAAAACGTACAAAAGTTTTGTAATTTAGTTCTAAAAAGAACTGTATCAATATAATTATCAATTTCAAATTTCTTGTAGAGTGTAGATAAATCAAAGAATTGAATTGAATAATTGTAAAATGTTGTTTTCTAAAAGAATTTATTTAGTGGTCCTCGAATCACAAAATGATATCAAACGAATAAAAAACTCGAATAGGTTCCGAAAATTGCTTCAAATCACAAAACCGCAAATAGCGAAAACCAAATCTTATGGGAAAAGGAATGTTATGTTCGTGACATATAGAACATTTTGTATTAATACCTATAAATACTTTAATTCATTTATACATAAGATACAGGCAGTCCTTGTTATCGCGGTCCCGCTTTATGTAATTTCACTTTTACACAGTAAAAAAAAAGTAATTAAACGGTTTAGTATTTAAGCTGAGTTGTTTGGAGTGTAGGCTACAGTTGATAATTTCATAAGTTATGGGAACGTTGTTTGTCATCTCACTCTTCCCTCAAGGTCAGGGAGATGACCTCAAGGCTCTCATAATTCATAATGGTACCGGTAGCTCTACCCACCCCTACTTGCTCTATCATTGTTTGAGTTTGTCTATTTTGAAAACTTAGTCAAGTCAAAGCATCAAGCAATCTTTCGCTGTCAGTACCAGTAGCGAAAATATTCTAATCTAAAACGTAGTAAAAACTTAATTTCTTTCAAAATATTTTACTGTAATTTCAATTAATTCTCCCTAAAACTGTCCATGTTAATATTTTTCAACGCCAAGCTATTTCGGTGCGTGTGCAAGAATGTTTTCAAAAATTCGAAAAATATAGTAATTATAAACCAATCTAAAAGTGTTCCATAGCTTTTTGTAGAGAAAGGTACAAAGAAGTCATATATGGCAGTAAAAAAATTATTGATGCAAAATTTACAAAGTTATTAGCCCAAGAAACAAAAATTTTTAGTAATGAAACGTCGCGCGTGCGTATTGATAAACCTTATGACGTGCCGTATTTCAACTTTTAACTTTAATGTAAATTTTTTTTAACTTTAACTTTAATCAGTTAATTTTTTTAACTTTAACTTTAATCAGTTAATTTTTTCAGACATTAACTTTAACTTTAATCAGTTATTTTTTTTCTGGCATTAACTTTAACTTTAATCAGTTAAATATTTTGGTTAACTTTCCCAAGTCTGTCATTTAATGCTTTGTTATATCTAATTTATTAAAACTTGCAATATATGTGAGTTTCAGGGATTTTAATCATTTAAATAAGGGTATAACGTAAAGGGAGTTGCTATGTAAATCTTGGACATTTTAGCCTATTTTAAAAACTTAGTATTTTGTAAACAAATAATAAACATAGAAATTCAAAGGGGAAATGCAGACGTTTCTAATAATATAAAATAAAAGTTTACTTAATATCTTATTTCAATTTTAAATTTAATCTTATTTAATCTATTCAATGTTATTTCACAATGTTTAAAATACAAAACATCGAACAGTATTAAAGTAAATTGAAGAAGTGATTCACTCGATTTCTAGCCTACAGTTAATAAACATTGAAAAGACAGTTGTAGACATTGAAAGAACAGAAATTTGATTTATTATGTTGGTAGTATGCATAAATTGATTTGTGATGTTTGCAATAAACAAGGACAGAATTTTGGTTTGTGATGTTGGTCATATACATAAGTAAGCGTAGGGAGACATATTTGCGGTCCCCTGGAAAATATCACGCGATGTGACGTCATATTCGAAGGAGGGAGATGCCCAAGACGCTATCCTTTGTTAGACTTGTTCTTGAGAGCTCATAGGAGTGAGACCTGTTTGCTGGTCGCTAGTGAAATGTATTCACGAAAGTGGTTTTTAGCGGTGTTTAAGGTATAAACACTGCTAAAGTATGTGTCAACACAACTAGAGACAGTGCTGTGTATATAGTTGGTAAAACGGCGTAAATCGTACGATTTGTATTTGAAAAAACTAACTTTGAAAATCTTGAGTGATGGCATCGGTATAATGTTTCGCGTATAAACCTTTCAACGAGTGTTTAAGTGAATAAAATATGGCGAGGCTAGAGTGCTACGAACAAAAAATGTAAAGGGGAAAATTTTAATAAAGGGGTTATTTTAAATTTAAATTCATTTCAAAAATATTGTAAGTTTTTCTTTTTTAATAAATAAAGTGCACTATAAAACAAAGAATACATAAGTAATAACTTTAAGTCTAACTAAGTCTGCATTTAAACATTTTAATAATTTATATTGTAGTATGTTTTAAATTTAAAAGGTTGATAATTAGAGTGTATGTTTGAGTGTCTGACCCTATAAAGTACGTAGCATGATTTGCCAATATTTTTCTTTATCTTATGTGTGTTTAAATATCAAAATGTGGCATTAAAGGGTTAGTGCCAACTACTATGCTCTCTTAATTTGAGTCCTTTCCTTCCTAGAAGTACTTCATGGTAAATTGAACCTTGTTATGAAAACTTAAAATCAGTTTAGCTTAAGATGGAACAAAAATGGCGTCAGTTGTTGGCGGGAGTGGTATGTTTTGGCGGTAGGACCTCTGTGTGTAGAAACATAGATGTCATATTTCTGAGGCAGTCCGCCCTGTAGCTAACTAACTGTACGCACAGATGTAAAAAATTAATGTGTAACAGAGATTTGGTAGTCAACTGTGACAAACACAGATTTGACTACAACATAACCTGCTTTCAATTTTGGGGTTATGTTTGATTGTTTTGGTTGTGGTTAAGGGAATAGTGTCTTATAGTTTTTTGAATTGATGATTATATTAATAAAGTAAAGTATATAAATTGAAAGTATGATATTACAAATAATTGTTACGCAGTAAAGGTTATTTTTTTTTATTAAATTAACTTAGAAAAAATTTGTCAAAATTTTATTTATTTATTTTTTTTTATCTTTTATTAATAAATTTGTTTGTAAACGGCTTGCTAGAGAACAGCACGTAACAAACTATGACATTTTTTTATTATATACAAAGTCTGATACATATTATTTTACTGAATCGCTGTTATTTTTTGTATGATTGTTTTTAAATTTGAGTCATTTAATTATAAATAAAGATACCTTTTCAACAAAGCCAGTTTCTTAAAATGTCATTTTTTTATAAAGGTATAACTTATCTGCCTTTTGATAGGCAAATAAGTTAGGGTAGGCCAGTTAGCTTTTGCACTACATTTGTTTAAAGGTATTTTTTATGATCTGAGAAAGTTAAGGGGACACTTTGTACATTTGTGTTTCATAAATAGTAGCCTAGGCTATTTTGTATTGGAGTTTAAAATTGTAATGAAGTAAAAATGTTTATAGACAAAATTTATTTTATTTAAAAGAATTAACTATTTTTCAAAAATGTCACTGCCTTTGATATAAATTTACGGACATGTTATATGAATATTTACTTGATTTTTCAGCACATTCGGAGAATTTCATCACCTTTCTTCATCACGAATTTTCCCCGATTGTTGACGAAAGAGACCGAACGTTATTTCTGGTCGGGACCTGTGGCTATATCTATCAGATCGGTATCGACCCGTTCCGGTATGCTCTCAGAGCACGTAAAAATTCGGCTCTGCTCTTATAGATTTAGCCACTCCAATTTAAATACACAGAAAGAATACCTCGGAAAAAAATCAACTCTGATCGTATAAGCATAGCCGTAGGTTTAGAGTACTTATAATATTGTAGGAGAGCTCTTATATGTTATGGGGAGGTTGTAAAATAAATTCAGTTCCAACAATTTACAGGCATTGTTCTGACCAGTCTTTCTTAAGATTCATCTATAAGTGCGGATTTGTCTTCTGTTTTGTATGGATTATGTAGACTGACAAATAAAACAGAGTAAATGTTACGGTTACAATGTTCTATGTTTTGCTCGGCCTTTTCCATATGTTATAAGAGAAAAACTTTTACTGATTATAATTACCCAGTAAATCAATTGTGGGTTAAATCAAAGAAAATAAATTCTACCTACTTGTTTTTGCTGTAAAAGAGAATACCAACTTCTTTGGTAAAATTAATATTTTTGCAAAAAATAGAAGGAATCTTAACTTACACAAACATTTTTGTAACAATTCCCAATGTGCTTCCTTTAAATGAGAGGTATTATAAAATTGTGGACATTTTTTGACTGTTCTTCAGTTTGTTTATTAGAATTCACACAAGAATGCCGGAAGCTGGAAAAACTTAATGAAATGTTTCGTTTGGACTGATGTACCAACTTGCCTCCTCCTGCATTCTTGTTTGTAGACAGTTTTGTAATGTTGTCAGACCTTATCCAGTTGAAGTAAAATGTCCAACTTGACGTCTATGTTATATTTGATAAAACAAGTTTGACAACAAAATACTAGGTGTGAAATAGCCTTTAAACTTTCATCTATCTGCAGCTTTTTCAGCTGTTCCAGTTGAACCTCGATACTTCTATAAATACAGTAGAGTTCCGCTATTCCGAACATAGTTCAGAAAAAATACCGATTTTTTAACATAAAAACAGGAGAAATCAAAAAGACTTTAGTGAAAGAAAGGACATTTATTGATAGTACAAATAAGTTAAATAGATCCTAAGCTTGATGAAAACGCCTGAAACCAAATCGGAATGAAAGCTGTTATTGTTTCCTTCACGTTTTCCATCCGTTTTGCAGGAAGGAAGTTACCGCAACAAGCATCCGGTGAAAAGGATATCGGGTCCTTCAGAAAGAAGGAAGGATTAGATAAAACAGCTAGGCACTAGTAGTGTTGTTGCCACCTGCCAGTTGCTTTCATCCGTTTTTCTCCTCCGTTTTCGTTATCTCGAACGAATTTTATTTTTTTCACGATATTTTTTCAAGACGATTTGGTACTAATGGACAGACTGCGGTATGACTAAACGGACAGTTTGAACAACCTATCATTTCCCTTTCGTTTTTAGAAGAACACTGAATCGTAACGCAATGGAAGAAAAAAAAAACGGATGGTGTAAACCTACACTAAGGCGAGGTCAAAAGAATTTGCCGTGTTTACTTGTGATGTGAGTTCAATTTAAGCGTTCACCTCCTCCTCGCTTTCCTCCGCTCCGAGCCGATCAACGCTGTTTAGAACTGACACTAGCAGATGTCCCCGCACTTAATTTATGCCTTAACAAGTCAATACGTTGATATTATTCATGAAATCCGCCTATTCCGAATTCCCGCTAAACCGAACAGTGTTCAGTCCCAATTAGTTTGGAATAGCGGAACTCTACTGTAGAATAAGATGCTACTAAATTTAAAAAGATTTATATATTTTCAGACTTGTTACCAAAATTGTTCACAGTTAAGATTATTTGTTACCATATTAGTATTGAAACATGTGTATATTTTTATGTTTTTAGGCTCACTAGTGCGACCTAAAGTTGTTCGAAGTGTACATTTTTGCCCAACTACAAAGAAAACAATAGAACGTCGCTACACAGATTTAACTTCATTTGATGCATTTCCAAGCAGTGCCGTTTATCCTACTAAGGTGGGTTTAGCATAAGTATTTCTCATTTTTACCTAAGAAACTATTTTTAGTAGTTTATTTTTAATCTATTTAAACAAATTATGCCAACTTGTTTTTCAATATGATCCATAAACACGGGCTCAATCCAGTAAATGTGCATAGTTAGTTTAATACTTTTAAATTATCATCTTGCACAATTATAAAATAACTGAATTTTCAAATAAAAGTAAAATCTTTAGATATTCAAACACTTTAGCTCATCGCAGATTAAACATGAATATTTAACCTATATTTATAGTTTGAACATTAGTAATGAATAGAACTTTGAAAGTCCATGCCAATATTTTTGTAATTTATACTTTTTATTGAAAAGAAAAGTTTTTATTACAAATCACAATCGTTTAGTTTGTATAATAAAGTGCTTGAATATGAACATGAAGACACTTCTTCGCCCTAGGGAAAACTCTGAGTGTACCGTGACATTAATAAACATTGGACTGAACCCGTTCAGTGACACTGAGGTACGGGGAGGAGGGTCTTAAACGAAAGTCTCAGCATCTGCTAATCATACTCTTACCGTTCCCCTACTCTGAGCAGCATCCAATACAAAGAGAAGGAATTGTGAGTAAATAAAACCATGGTACGCACAAAACGACTTTTGTAGATTGGCTAGTAGCGCCACAGACGACTTGAATCGCAAGCCGCCAGATAGTTAAAACAATGTAATGTTGTTTTATTTATAAATTAATAATCTGAGGAAAACTTAAAATTTTATAGTTTTAAATTTTTTACATATAACCTTAAAATACGGAAGTTATTGCTTGAAAACCCCCTTTAAAAATGCATTCAAAATAATCAATTTTTTTAAATGTTAACGAAGGAGTTGACGATGATTTTTTTCCAATATTGACTACTATGAGGTATAAGACAAAAGCTCATAGCCTAAGAACCAGAGCTTTCACAAATTTTTATGTTAAAAAACTGCATCCAAAACACTTTGGTACAATTTGTATATTTTCTCTGTTTGAAGGTTATCCTTAACAGCAAGTGCTTAGTTTTCTGCAACGGAAAGTTTTAAAAATATAAAACAAAATATTTTATAAATAATTAAAATTAAATAGAGAGCTTAGTTATGTTATAGAATCGATGTAAAATTGCATCCTTCTGCATGTGATCGTCTAAAGAAATATAAATTTTTCGGATACTTTTTGTATATTTGTACCTGAATGGTCAAGAAATTAATGTAAGCCTGATCTATTTATATTTTTTTATAGTACTTTGTAATTAAAGATACATTATTTTTTAGTCTCAAATTTTTAAAAATTATTGTACAGGATGAAGATGGAAACCTTTTGGAAACAGAATATGGCCTTTCTTTATATAAAGATCATCAGACACTTACAATACAAGAGATGCCTGAAAAAGCTCCGGCAGGTAGGACTAAGTAGGAATTAAATAGCTATCATTTCATTTCATTTCATGCAAATATCATCTTTACTAAATCAAGAGCTATTTTTGGACCTCTTAATCATGTACGAAGGTAGGCTGAAAAGTATGCACACATGCTTGTAGAATGTGAACGAAATGACTTTCAGAAGCACGCCAGGAGGCATGTGGAAGTAACATTCCCCCTCTATAAGCATGTGCAGTTTTGAGCAGCGGAAGTATGGAGATGTGTTCTAGTGCTATATCAATGTGAGTTAAACAGCTGTTATCGAATTTTGACTGCTGAAAAAGTGACTCGTACTGAGATTCATCGTCGTTTAACAGCTGTTTATGGTGATGATGCTGTTGATAGGTCTACTGTAAATCAATGGGTAATAAAATTTCGTTGTTGCAAGCCTGGAAAAAGCCATTATTTTTGAGGAAACCAGCGGATGACCGATCACTGACACAGACGGTAAACATTGCAAACTCATCGACGATTTGATTCAAAATAAATTTCACTCAAAAGCTTATCGCGAACTATATTTGTAACTGAAGGTTACAAAAATAATAAAAATATAATAAGTTAAACTGTTAAAAAAAAATGGGTTTTCGAAAAACTTTGAAAAATAAAAAAAAATGTGTTCAAACTAATAAAAACGTTATATGTGGATTATTCTCACCTCGCCTTTACTTCATATACTTATTCACCTTTAAAAAGAAATCGTCGCTCATAAAATAACTTAATTATCATCAAAAACACTCCTTACTCTTCAACCTCCATAATAAAAACTATACATCATATGTCTCACCTTAACTTCAACGTAGAACTCCACCTTAACATCAACGTACACCTCCACCTTACACCTTAAAACCTCATTTAAAAAACTTAAAAAACATCTCCACTTGACTCTTATATATAAAAAAAAATTAATAATCTACATATAACCTATTTGCATGCTCTCTTAGCATTTATATATTTGTAATTACCTTTAATATTATACTACATTAACTTTAATTTCTCAGGTCTTGGTTCTTGGCTGTAAAGTACTTGCTAGTGGATGAGCATGGTTGAATGAAAGAATTTAAGACATCGTGGCGGAACAACTAACCTTTTACTTACACACCATAGAGAAATAATTATTTACAAACAAATACATTATCATCATAAAGCAAACAAGTCAAATTGTCGAAGATTTATACAAAATATTACTAAGCCTATCTTACAAAGTAAGACGCAATTTGATTCAAATGAAGTTACTTGTTGAAAAGGTTTAAATTTTAAAAATGCAGACTGAAATTATTAAATCTTATGGCCATTATTACTTACGGAATTGTTCACTTTAACGTTTTTACCTAGGATTTCACTAATTTTCACAAATATCTTGAACACGCTTCTGTAGTTATACGCACTTAGCCAAGCACATGGTCGAATTTTTACAAGTTCACTTTATGTTGAAGAAATACTATTTATTCTGTTGCCGAAGCTTACATCAACGCTACAACACTCCTATGTCACTTTGATGTAACATTTGTCACTCTCCAATGTCAAAAACTACATTTTTTGTTGGAAATCACTCCTGCCACATTTCACTATACGTGCGATGTCTACGCCATACTTTATTGAAGTCTTGCTTAAGGATGCAGTACAGGGCCTTCTGCATCAACTCAACCCTCATGAGCATTGTGATCTTAGTTTGTCTACACTGCGCATTTATGCATGCTCAAAATATAATTTCTTTTATAATGTTTTCTTTTACTTTGTTACGTTGATAAATTGTTCAATATGCGACCATTTATTTATTTTGATTGTTCTTTTTAACCGCACCACTGTTTTTTGGCTATAGTGAGTTTTTATATACATCATATACTTTATACGCTTTTACACACAAATGTTTTTTAAGTCTGCTTTTTTATCTTTATTATTCATAGTCTGCCTATTCTTTACTTTATATTTACTTAAATGATTCTACTTTAATTATTTTGCGTCATAAAAGAATTTATACATGTATGTAAGAATTATAAATATTTATTATTATATATTGCGTCTTTTACTTTTATCAGACCACACCTCTATGTTTTTAGTCATTATGGGTATTTAATGTTATATGATCATATAATATTCCTGTTGCATGGCTTGTAAGTGTTACATATTGGAAAATTCAAGGATTTTGTTGGATTCATTATTGAACAATTGGGATACCGTAATATCTATGCACGATGGGTACCACGCCGTCTCACAGACGAGAACAAACAGCATCGATTGGAACGCTGCGAGCAACTTTTGCAGTGCTAACGCGATGACTTTCTTTTGAATATTGTGACGGGGGACGAGTCATGGGTCCAATATTTTCACCCGGAGGAAAAAAGATAGAGCGCTGTATTTCCACATCCGTTTTCTCCTCAGGTGAAAATGTTCAAAACACAACCATCCGCAACCAAATTTTGACTGTTTTGCGATGCTCACCGAGTTTGTGTAACCGATTATCTCGAACGAGGCGCAACGGTAAATTCTTCTCAGTTCATAGAGACTAAAACACCTTATATGTCGTGTTAGAGGCAGCCTGGCACTAATAATCTTGCAAACTGACAACGCTCGTTCGTCCACACGCCTCTAGCGCAATAGAAGGGGCTCTGCGAAACCTGAAGTTTGAACCGATTTCGCACCCTCCTCACTCCCCCGATCTTGCGCCTTGTGATTTTTCCTCTACTCAAGAGAGACCTCAAGGGTAATCATTACACCTCGGATGATGTGGTGAAAGCAGCTATCAAGTCCTGGATTCGAGATAAGTCGGAAGAAAAAATTTGTTACATATCGGGAGAAATGTGTTAGTCTTAACGATGACTATGTAGAAAAATAAATGTATGGTTTTAAAGTAAGAATTGTGCTTTAATGTACTTTTTGTCCGATCTTGCTATTTCTTTTTGTTCGTGTTCTACAAGCATGTGTGCATTACTTTTCAGCCTACCATCGTACATTTTAATCATTAACTTTGCTTCTATCTATACTTCTGCTTTTGCTCTGTCCTTCTGTACCTCAAAGCTTTGAACATGTGTGAAAATGGGATAATGTCATCTTTAATGTTTAGAATTAAAATAGTTACAATGTAAATCAGCATACTATTGTGGCCTATCGAGTTGTTTTAAGATCTGTTTGTATAATTGTTGATACAAAATGTTTTGAACTACATTTAACTATTTAAAAAAATCTCTAATTTGTTCATTTACGATGGAAGCTTATTAAATTTCAATAACGTAGGTTAAGTAAGTTAGGAAAATCTAATTAGTCATGACCGTACAAAAAGTGTTTTACATTTACAGGTCAGCTTCCACGATCAGTTGATATTATTCTAGAATATGACTTGGTGGATCTCTGCAAACCTGGTGATAGAGTACAAGTTGTAGGAAACTTTAGGTGTTTACCTAACAAGCAGGGTGGGTTTACTTCTGGTATGTTTAGGTAAGTTTTATAAAATAAGAATAAAATAACTTAAGAATAAGAATAAAATAAGAAAATAAGAATAAAAACATAATTAAGTAGAAATACAACATTGCAGATACCGCTGACACTATAAGTCAATGTTAGTACACAAGATTACATATTAGAGCTAGTTTAAAGAAGTAAACGTTGTACTATTTATTACATAAAAATAACCCAAATTGTTTAACCCTAGAACTGTTGTAGTTAAGTTTTTGCAATGCCATGCCATTTCGGTGCATGTGCAAGCATATTTTCAAAAATTGGTAATTATAAACCAATCCAAAAGTGGTCCATAGCTTTATTGTAGAGAAAGGTTCAAAGAATTCATATATGCCAGTAAAAAATTGATTGATGTAAAAAATTTACAAATTTATTAGCTCAAGAAATAAAAAATGTTTAGTAAAGAAAGGAAAAAGTTCAACTTTAGGCCTACATAATAAGTAGTAAAAATTTTTTGTTTTGTAGTTTTTTTTCAAAATGTACAAAAGTTTTGTAATTTAGTTCTAAATAGAACTGTATAAAAATATTTATCAATTTCAAATTTTTTATCTTGAAAACACCAGTTTTTATGTTTCTACTGCAAGACTGCTGATAAAGATAGGCCTAGTTTGAATAGTAATTTAGGAATATATGCTTTGCCAAAAATGAAATATTCTTATAAGAAAGTGTAGAGAATAAATCATAGAATTTATCTTTATACTTGTAAATTCTCATTTTGTAAACTTAGTTCAAATTGTAATACAGTGATTGTAATACTTGTTCCACAAAATTAGAATAAACTGTCAAAAGTTCACGCGGATCAAGCGTATACAATATGACCGTTAGAAGTTGCATGGGCTCACGGCTTTCGCAGCGTTCTCAAGGGGAGTTTTGAATTCATCAACAGTCTGTTTTTCCCACTGCTGTACAAATAACATCTTACCAGTAAATCTAGTTTACTTTACACCAAACAAAAGATTGAAGTTTGGTCTACAAAACGATATAAAAATATCTATACAAATATATTGAATTGTATTAGTTATCTCGAATGCAAAATATGCTGTTTCATTGGTTGAAAACTGTCCGATTGCAAAGGTTTACAGAAACCTTTATATTTTCGAAACTATAAGAGTGACTTCTCATAGAAAGTTCAAATCTTGACGAACCCAATGGTATCTTTATATTATTGTCAAAATATTTCTGTCGAGCGGTATTGAGCTTTAGACAAGTGACAAAGTTGAGTCATTTCTTTATCTTTTATTCACGCGGCATTAGCTTTTCAGAAAACTACAATTTTAAAACGACGATTACATATGTAAAAATATATGTTTTAGAAAAATATTGTAAATACAAAAATTAAAGTTTAAATCATTTCCTTTCCAACAATTTTTGTTTTATTGAGATTGGATGATTTTTAGTGGGTGGAATATTCAATACAAGTTGAGTTGTCAATTGAGCAATCTGACAGTACGAAGGTTAAATCAAAGTATATTTTTGTTTATAACAACAAGTAGTTTTATGTTCAATTTATAATTGTTTGTATTTTATTTGCAGGACTATTGTTATTGCAAGTCACATAGCCCAATTGAGTAAAGAAGCTTCATTATTTATAACTCGGGAAGATATCAAGAATTGCCGTCGTCTGGTTAAAAAGAGGAATATTTATGATCTCTTAGGTCGTTCCTTAGCACCGAGTATCCATGGACATGAATTCATTAAGAAAGCTATACTTTGTATGTTACTTGGTGGTGTTGAGAAAGTTCTTCCGAATGGAACAAGACTCCGAGGGTATGATTTAGTTGTTTATTTTTAAAAAATTACCATGAAGTTTTAAGTGAAAGTTATAAACTTTAATTTTATATCTTCCTTGTTGACATAATTAGATTTGTAAGATTCCTGATAAAAACTTTTCATAGTAACTAAAAATATATTATGTTTTAAATATGAAGATAGAAATATTTAATAAAGAATAGTCCCGGTTATTCGACCTTGAGTTTTGTGACATTCCGTTTTATCCAACATGTCGACAGTATATATTTATAAAGTACTAGTGGACCCAGCAATAGCGAAGCATTTGTATTATATAGATTCATGACATCGATTAAAGATGTACTTTTTTCAATAATATTGCTTGTTAATATTCTTTCTTCAAAAGCACATTACACAGTTTGCTTTAAATACTGTAATCTAATACTGTACAATTCGGTATACAAATGTGAATATTTAATGTAAAAAATGTCGGATTGACAGTCTTGGTCACGTATTAGCTCTAACATGAAAATAGAAAATTTTGATTTCCATAGGACAGCAATAATTCTATTCTGACAATAAATATTAGATGTTCTCAAACAACAAATCCTATTAATCGAATTGCTATGATGACTTAAATCATTCTTAATGATCCAAGTGATTAATTGCTATCTCTTTGCCGCATAAAAATTGCAAGTTGTGGTGAAATGTAAATACACTCATATAAAAGCGAGTATTCGTACGTACGTGAGTAACATAATATAACAGCTGATTTTACCCATCATCTGTAATACTTAGGCAAACCCAGAGTAGATTATAGTTTGGGGTTATGTTTACAATTTCAATCGTTACAATTTCTTGTGAAGTTGATTTTTTTTAAATATGAGATATACAACTAATGTATGCTACAATATAAATTATAAAATTTGCTTTGAGGTTATAAACTGTATATAATTGCAACCTTTTATCATCAATATATTTGTTTATACAAATTTAAAGAAGAGATACCTATTCGTTTAACTTCGGAAACATTTGTACATCTTTGTATAACTTATAAACAGATTCGATTATTAATGTCTTCACTATAATATTAATAACTTCTAAATCATTTGATCTATCAATATAAATTAAAAAGCAATTAAAAGATAGTAGTTTTATTTTTTCTTTAATAACTTCTGTATATAAAAATGTTTAACAAATAGGCCTACAGTTTTATAATCCTTATTATTGTACACATTTACCGAATTAAAAATCCCCATCATCATAATTAGGTAGGCCCACGGATACTAGAATACACGGTAGGGGTCACGCGCAGGTCCCAGCCGCCCGGCTCGGAAACGTGATGTCACCATGGACCCTCCCGCCTTGCCGCACTGTATACAGACTCCACAGTCCACAATGTCATTCTCTATTCGAACACTAAAACGCGTAACCTGCAGCCTCTAATTTTGTTAGATATTTTTAATACTTAGGGACGAAAGTATAATTTTGCAGGCAAGTACGATTTTATATCGGTATATACATTTATCTATATAATAAAAATTAATTGCTGTTCCTTTGTAAGCGCATCACTTGAGAACGGCTCGACCAATTTGGCTATTGCTTGATTTAATTTAAAGGATAGTTATTCACTTCATTACATTGACTTAAGTAGTCGAACTGCAAAATGGTTTTTATGCCACTTAAGAATATACTACACAAATTTCGATTTATAGTTTGTAAACTTTTATAGATAATACAATAAACTGTTCGTTTACTTTTACTTAATCTAAAAAAAACTAATAGTTTTGAAGAATTGTAAAACACCAGATTTTAAATTAGCACAATTGGTTGCAAATAAATTTGTTTTGGTTCATTGCATGCATAACCTAAAATTATGTTAAGTTTTTGATCCAAACCAGCTGTTTTATATATATTATGTAACAACCAATGATTGAATTGAAATTAAAATACAGTAAGCATTTTTTTTTTTTTTTTTTTTTTGTTTGCTTTAAGTTGGTCAATCTAACCTAAACATGCTGTTGGGTTCGGTTTGAAGAATAATAAACCGATTATAAGTGCTAAGTAATGTTACTATATGGTAATGAATGTAAACTTAAACAAACATGATGTGTTGCTAAGCTTTTTACACGAACAGCTGTTTTTGTGCACTATGGTCTTGAGTCCATACAAAAGAGGCTGTTTAGTTTTTTTTCAAAATTTGTAACTTTTTCGGGAAAATTTTAAAATTTTTCTTTATATAAAAACCTAGTTTGGATTATTACGAATGTTTTAAACAAAAAATAGCTAAATTGGTCCAACCTTTCTCAAATGATGCGGTTACAAAGGAACAGCAATTCATTTTTACTTTCTCACTATACTATATTATAGAGAAAGTATAGTAATCGCAAAAAATCCATGTTGAGATTTTTGTGGAAATATCCGTTTTGGGACCCCCGTGTCTAAAAAAGTGGTTTTTACAAAATGTCTGTCTGTATGTATACAAAGCTAGAGCGAAAACTATTTGATCGGTTTCAAACAAATTTGCACCAGACATGTCGAGTAGGCCTGTATAGATGCACGAAAAACGGTTTTGAACATTTTTGAAAAACAACCCCCTTTTTGGAAAACATCCCCCAAAAAACAGTTATTATGTTTTATAAAAAAAAACGGCTCTAACGATTTTGATAAAATTTGGCTTATTTGTAGCCTTTAATGTACCCTACCATATGCAAAAAAACCGTATCTTTCTAAAATTCTCGTTTAGCTAATAATAATAACTGATTTTTGGGGGTTTTTTGGACATAAAGGGGGTTTTTTCAAAAATTTTCAAAACCTTTTTTTGTATAATATCTATACAGGCCTAATTGACGTGTTTGGTGCAAATTTTTTCGAAATCGATCGAATAGTTTTCTCTCTAGATAATAATAACAATATTTATTAGTTAATCTCCTAGTTTAATAAATCACCTCTCCTATCATTAATTATGAAGTCACAGTGAATCTGTTTAATAATTTAAATATGTTTGTGAGAAATTATGTGCCAGTTCCTGGTACAGTTTATTGTTATATATAGATTAAAAAATCATACTTCTACTGAAAAAGTCGTTTTCCTGAAACTTGTATAGTAGTCAAACAAATGTAATAACAGACTATCCAAACTCAATCATTCACCATATTTAGTAGATTTATTACAAATCTCAGGCTTGGAACAAAAAATTTTGGGAAGGAGAAGTCTAAAATGTCAAAGTAAAAAGTGTTTATTGTTTTAATAACAATAATACATAGTAATATTACCAATGAATACACAACATTGATATTACAGCTATATTTCAGCCTTTGTCTTCGTAGTACATTGTAATAAAATAGTACAAGCTCAGGTTAACTGTAAAACTTAAGGACCTATTGAGGTACATAAACATAAAAGCAAAGTGATTAAACATACCTTAAAACTGAATACCGAAAATAACTAGTAGAAACGTTAAATTAGTTGAAATCAAAGTATGCTAACTTAAATTGATGAAACCATTCATTTTAATGGTGTCAATCTAAGAATACAAGTTGTTCAGGAAACATTTTTTCTGCCACTGTAGTACTTCATTTAAAATAATTAATTGTGAATAATGATGAAAATAATGAAGTGTACAGTAAGAATAGTACGAAATACAACAAACGTGGAAGTAAATATTAACAATGTATTATATGACAACCATATTTAAAATATTTTAGAAAAAGAGAAAATATGTCAAATTCAGGAAAAATCCCATATCATCCCAAAATCCCACAAGCAGCTAAATTATCCCATATTTGGGATAAAAATCCCACAAGTGGAAACACTGAGTGTACGGTGTAAGAGCAGCGGGCCGGGAGGGTGGGTTCAGAGTGATGTCACTGATGCTTGAGTCTACTGCGCAGCCTACTCATGACCCCTACCGTGTATTCTAGTATCCGTGGGTAGGCCTAGATAAGTAGGTCTTAATATTGTTTTTAAATAGTTTGTTTTTTAAATGATGTATTTCTAATGATGTGTACCTAATTAATCAGCCTGTGTATTTTCACAGGGGGTTACTAGTTCTAATAATTTAAAATTTTGGTTTCACTTTAAGAAGTATCTATGTTTCTTAAATTCCACTATCCCCTACTCTAAGCATATCTAAAATTACAATATATATAATTTTACTAATCATTTCTTTGCTACTATTTTAGGGATATAAATGTGTTATTAATTGGAGACCCCAGTGTTGCTAAGTCCCAGCTTCTCCGTTACGTCTTATATACAGCTCCTCGTGCTATTGCTACCACTGGTCGTGGCAGTTCTGGAGTAGGTCTGACTGCTGCAGTCACTACAGACCATGAGACTGGAGAAAGGAGGTAATTCAAAATCAATTTTCAAAACATTATGTTCTTAAAGTGATATTAAAATTTAATGCTATGAATTATCTTCAAAAGTTGTAAGTTTTAAAATTAATGAATTTGGAAGTTTTAAGTATTATAAAACAATAGATTTGTTATATTATTTTATACGTGTACTCAGAGTTCAATTGTTTCATTGTATTAATTTGTATAGTAATTTCTTAATAATAACAATGGTAATTGTTTACCATTACTTTGTCAGAACCAAATATTCCCATATTGAGATATGTTTCGTATTTATGTATTCTAACAATGTATTAACATGATTAAAGGCTTGGAAAAATAAATTCACCCTAAAAAAATGAAAATAAATATAGCCTTAAGTTCTAACTTATTGTCTCTAATCCCAGCATGTTTCAAGCAAATTTTCAAGATATGTTAAATATTTATATTTTCTAACAATTAATTAACATAATTCAAGGCACGGAAAAAATACGAATGAGTAACTTACTTTAAAAGTCGTCATCTGATGAAGAACTAGACAGTGTTGTTTGCTGACGGTTCATCACAAACCGAGATTTACTTTCGTCGATATATAGCCGGCCAATTGCCTTACCTTATCTTATCTTGTTTGCTGTTCCTGCTCTTCAACAGGGTGTCTACTGGTCACGGAAGTCACGGAAAAGTCGCGGATTTTAGTAAGGGGTCACGGAAGTCACGTATTTTGCAAAAAGGTCACGGAAATAAATTTTAAATTCCTAAAACCAAATCATTTTGTACATAAAATATTTATAATATAAGCTCTCTGAGCGCTGGATTGTAACAAATATAAAAGAAAGGTTCCGTATGCCTACACTATCATACGAGTGAGACGGCGATGTAATAATTACGATCATAACCCTGGGCTTCAAGATGATAAAATATTTTTCACGATACTATTGGAATATCAGTTGCTTTTATATTGACAGGTAAAGTTCATCATATCCGCACAAGCGAGGATAAATTATATTCTTACTAGTGAGGATAAATCAGCTAATAACAACAATACAATATTGAAATAATGCCCATCTGTTCATGATGCGCATGAATGGATTAACGAGATTCCCGCTGTCCCTATCTACTATCTAGCGTAACCACTGCCAATGGCGGCTTGGATAATTAGGGGGAAAGAAGACCCTTGTTCAGTCAGTAAGAAGAAAAATAAATGTTAATAATCATATTTTTTTGCTGTAGTATCGTGAAAAATGTTCTTTTCAGATGCTCGTTCCCTTTTAATTGCTCGTCTACGACGCAATTTCAATACAACTTGCACCAGGAAAAATCACACTTTTCCCATTAGTTGTGAAATATACTATTTCCTATAATAACCTGATTAGTTTTTTCTAAGACATATCTACCCTTTGAAATAATTTTTAGCATATATAATGAAGCGGATTAGCCTAATTATGTGTTTTATTTTGTTTCAATGTATTTTTAGCCGAAACGTGAATATACACAGGAACAGAGTTTGGTATGCGAGGAGTATGGGCGTAGTAGGGAAAAGCGGGGAGATGGGCGTAGTAGGGAATATCGGGGAGTATTAGGGAATAGCGGAGAAGACAAGTTGCAGCGTAGTGATTGCGCGATTCGCGATTGTTTAATGCTCGATATGTTCGAACAATCGAGACAATCTGCTAAAACATTACGCAATCGCATATCACTAGTTGGGTGTATTACTACAGTATAATAAAATAGTATCGATTTAGTATAACACGTTCGTTATTGTGGTATTTAAATTTCACCTATTAACTCTTAGATAAGCATTTTTTTATACAAAGCATTATTTCCAGTCAACTTTTTTAATTCTGCAAAAGTTTTGACTATACTAATCGATAGTTCCTGTCGAATACTTTTTCAACTAGTCGACTGAAACAATAGTTCATGACTATCGAATATTTTTATTTTGTTTTCTTTTTATATGTAAGATTTTATTTTTTTGACTAGTAAAATTATGCCCTGTATTTGTTTTTGAAGAGGCTTATTGTAAATTTTGCAAAGTTTGGTTTAAATTTTTTAATTTGTAAAAAATATTTTTAAAAAGTTTAAAATTAGTTGGATATTTTTTATGTGTACTAACTATTTAACCCTGAGAATCTAAATTTAATAATAACTTTGAGAAAAAATATACATATTTTTTTTAATTGTAAATGAGCTGTAGCCCATATTTTAGCTTAGCGCTTTAAGGGTTAAGTTTTAAAGAATAAAGACATTGTATATTATAGAAATTCGATTTTTTATTTTTACCCTAAAAGTCACTGAAAAGTCACGGATTTTTATTTCTGGAAACTAGTAGACACCCTGTTCAAACATGTTTATTTGTCTATTTCAGTCCATTAGCGATAACGGTTATTGTTTACTATTAGTTGGGTTGGTTTGCTTGAAACATACTGGGACTAGGTACAGTAGGCCTACTGTAAGTCAGAACTTCAGACTATTCTTTTTTAGGGTGAATTTATTTTTTTGGGCCTTTATTAATGTTAATTCGTTGTTTGATAGAATACATAAATACAAACATATCACAATACGGAAAGATTTGGTTCTGACAAAGTAATAGTAAACAATTACTATAACAAATTACTATAACAACACCTGTTATATCAAACAGATTAGCATAGTATACACGTAATTTAATATTATTCATATCTATTACTATTGTGTCTACACACAAAAATTACTAAAAGAAGTAACATGTTACTGGGTGTGTTATCCTGACACTGGTTTCTGTTCCCAAGATTAAATAGGCTGTATAAACAGCACAAACTCAAAATTTCAATATTCTCTACTTGTCTGAGTCCAAACATAAAATCAAAACTTGTAAAAGACAAGAGAAGCTGTTTAGCATGACAGTCTCTCAGCACTAGCCCCTCCACTACAAGCTCCCATTACTTTCTTTGTATTCTCTATAGTGAGTGTCATGTTAGATGAGCCGTTATATTTCATTTAAATATGTGTTTAATATCTTTTATATAATGTACATGTTGGGTATCTGACACAATATTAATTGGATTATAAATGAACAATTAAAACTTCTTACAATAAAAAGACAGTTAATTATTTCAGCAATTAATTATTTCTTCTAATAAACTTAACTGTAGTAAACTATTGTTAATAGTAATCCTGCATTTAGTTCTACAAAGATAAGAGTCATTTTTACGTATTTAAATTTCTTTCTAAAATTGCATTTAGCAATTTAAAAGCTTTTAGATTCCAATGGGTACATTACATTACTTAAAAAGTAAATCAATCAATGTATTTTCATAGACTTGAAGCAGGTGCTATGGTCCTCGCAGACAGAGGAGTTGTATGCATCGATGAGTTTGATAAAATGACAGACATGGATAGAACGGCTATACACGAAGTTATGGAACAAGGTCGAGTAACCATTGCTAAAGCAGGCATTCACGCTCGTCTTAATGCTCGCTGCTCGGTTTTAGCAGCAGCTAATCCCGTTTATGGAAGAGTAAGTCAATGGTTTAGCTAACATTTCAATTTATTTATTGGTAATAATCTCTAGCTTTAATATCTAGGGCTTTGCTAGAGTTTGCAAATATATTTTTTTTAAACAAATGGTTAATAATTTGAAGTGGATAGTGATATAAATGATATGTAGTTTTTCTGGATCTACAAGTTCTGATGTAGGTTGGTTACATAGTGTTACTTCTTGTTTGTGTACAATACATAGCTCCCTTGACTTACGTGGTTAGTGTAATTTATTTCTGAACATTCCCATGAAGATCAAGGCCATATTGAGAAAACAATATGAAAAATCGGTTTTGTATCGTGTAGGCCTATATGTTTGTAAACTGTACAGTTCTTAGTAACTTCTGTGCCTATTGCACAATATTGTGACTTCTTATTGGAAACTCAATGTTTCATAAATCTACCTTCCTTATGTATAATATTATTTTGTGTAATATCATGGTTTAGGTCGCTTGTCTAGTACTTTTTTTATATATAGAAATGTATAGAAAATGAAAGAGACATGCGATGATTGGTAAAATAATGACTTTTTAGTTGAAAACTTTAAAGTAACATAGCCTGATTAAATGTGTTAATAAATTCAATAAAAATAATGACTGTATGAATAAAAAATAAGTGAAGCTTAAACTTTAAATTTTAAGTTATTGATTTCAATCGTTTGAACAAAAATAAACAATAGCTAGTGCCAAAAAGGTTTGGTTAGTAAATTTTAGTGTGCCTCTTACTTAGATGACTTAAAGTCGATATCTAACTATATAAAATGACTGTATTTATGTCAATTTGTGAAATAAAAACATTATAGGCTCAAGCACAGTTTATAAGGATGAAGATTTTCACTAGGTTTTTGTTGTTATTTATGTTTTTTTAACATCTACACAAATTTATGGTTTGTGTCATTCAGTGGTTTTCACACTTTCAAAAAGCTGCTGTACTATTTACTTTAATGGAAAATAAAAGATAATGCAGTTAATGCACAAAATATTTGATTACCTAACTTTTAAATTAACTTGCATGGTATTAAAATTGCCCAGTTTTCGTTTACTATGTAATTTATAAATCAAAGATGTTGTATTGTTAGAGTTAAATTATGTTAGAAACTATCGTGTTTTATTTTGGCAATTTTTGTTATCAATTTTTTTTTAAATTTACAATGCTATTCATTTTGTACTATTAAACCTCGAGGTAAAGTAACTTCAAACTACAACATCGGTTTTTAATTTGTAAGAGTACAATTAATTATGTCAGTTTTATAATAAAAGGCTAATAAAAGCTTCTGATAAAAACCAGTCCTAGGTAGCTAAATGGTTATTTACCTTTTAGCAGATGCTAAGATTAAAAGTTTTGACCTATGGCTAAGACTAAATATGCTAAAGTTTTTGCTGATTTTTTATTCAACAAATCCAATTATTCTAAAAATAAAGACTCAAATTTAAAATGTTTGGTTATAAAATTAAAAAGGTATTTTTCATTAAATATACTTAAAAATAAATATAATTATTTATCTTGCTCTAATTAGGTCTTCAAAATATTTATATATTGATTTGTATTACTGATTTGATATAATATTATATGATTTAATTATTCAAAACTGAACTTGTTTATAATTTCTTGTTGTAGTACAACCAATATAAAACACCAATGGAGAATATTGGACTTCAGGATTCACTTTTATCACGTTTTGATTTGCTGTTTGTCATGTTGGATTCAATTGATGGTGACAATGATCGAATGATTTCAGACCATGTTGTTCGAATGCACAGATACCGGTACTATTTCAATTCTTGTTTGAATCTATATATTAACACTAAGTTTCAAAAGTACTAACGTATATTCAAATGATTTGATTTAAATAATTAGTTGCTTTTCAATTCAGTTTCTTCACATGGTTCTAAAAATTGACATTTTTTATAGCTTTAACTAAGTTATCTGCTGACTTAAAAAATAACTTACAATTAGTGTTTCAAAATTATTTTACGGGCACTACTTGTTTCTTTCTTGCAGGTGTAAGCATGTTAAACAAAAGTAAACTAAAAAATGTTATATATTTAAAATGCAAATTATAACTTTAATGTTACATCTTTACTTTCAAATAATCAATGTTACATTACATTTATCTAAAACTATACGTAGTTATATTTATAAGTTCAATCAAATAATGTTTACAAAAAAATTACCATCTTTTTAATAGAACTTAAAATTTTGCTACGCGTAAACAGCAACTTCTTCAAAAATATAAAAGTTAAAGTATTTATCCCCTACCTAAGATTTTAATATCCAGAACATTTGAGGATAGATCATTTTATATTCACTAATTTAATTTATTTTTTAAAAGAAATCTAGAATTTAATTTCACTGTTATTGTTGTTACAGAAACCCGGATGAACAAGACGGAGAAGTTTTACCAATGGGGTCTGCTGTTGATATTTTAAGCACTCAAAACCCTGACCAAGCCAATGATACAAACATTGAAACACCTATATGGGAAAAGTATGATGCACTATTACATGGGAGTTCACGTGCCAAAACGTAAGTTGAATATAAAATGTTTGATACGCACAATATATTACTATTCATACTTTAAGGATTTAAACAAATAATCTTTATCTTAAAAAAGGTGTCTTGACATTTTTTGCTAAAATGTACGGTTTTTTTAGTAATTAAGGTTTGAAATTTTCAAACAGCCGCCATTTTGAAACTCATAATTGGTTTAATTCGCTTATTTTTCTTGAGATGTATCATTGTTAGGTTAAACTTTATGCCAAGTTTAAACTCAATCAGTCAAACCGTTTTCTAGATAAGAATTATTTTGTACAAAAAACAAAATGGTGGATATCTAGAAAACGAAGTGTTTTCGGGTCTGTGTTTATATGAATTTTTTTTCTTATTTTGACCCATAGAACCATTCTCCGAAGTTTGGCACTTTACTTATGGGACATTCTGTTATATATAAAATCCAAATACCACTCATCACGAAATCTAAAAAAAACCGATTGGAATGAAATTTGGTTTGTAGTTTCCTCTAGAGCCCTAGGTGCTCACTAAGAAAGGTTTTAAAAAATTAGAAATTTTAGTAGGTGTTTGGGAAGGGGGGGGGGGGGCAAAGTTACTAAAAATCCCTATAAGAAATACATAGTATAATATATTTATTGATATATATTTGTTGTTAATATACATTTAACTTTGATTTGTCTATTTGTGTAAAGCTGGATCGGACCAGATAGTTGATTATATAAATAACATTTTAATACTATTCTTACTAGAAATTATGTGATTCATGACAATAATTATTGGTTATTAGTATTTTTTTATACTACAATAATTTAAATATACTTTTTTCAGAGATAAAATACTTAGCATGAAATTTATGCGAAAGTATATCCACATTGCCAAAGTACTTAAACCAGTGTTAACTGAAGAAGCTTCGTCAGCAATAGCTGAAGAATATTCTAGGTTGAGGTCGCAAGACTTTATGGATTCTGATGTAGCAAGGGTATGTGTGAACAATAGATTCAAACAGTTGTACTTTTTGAGTAATCAAATTAGTTATAATATTGAAAGCTAATTCTTGCATATTTATTAATATGGTATCAGATACCTTAGTTACTGAAAAAAAAAATACATTTTCACTTTTCATTTGAAAAAGCATTTATTGAAATGAATACTTCAAATTTTAGGTTATTTACCAAAAACTTTGAAAGAAACTAAAAATGTATTCAAACAGCTTATAGCACCATATGAAGTTCATATTGTAGCAAAAAAAAAATTAATGATTAACAAACACAGAATTTGATTTAACCTTGTTTTATTTACGTGATATCATGTTTTAGGGTGATATCATTTTATAATAAACCGTCGGGTATCGCGAGTCGATTTTAAAGGTATGTACACTCTAAGGATACATGATACCAACATTAAATATTTTCAATCAAAGTGGCAAGCAACAAATGCTCCATCCAAACTGAAGATTGTTCAATGGAGGTATAGGATACGCGTGTGTTTGGAAAAGTTAGCTTAGCAAAAGCTTAGCTTTTATTGATGTATGCCTTTTTGTGTCAGCTCTTGAAGTATAGTATATACTAGGGGAGACCCCTGCGTGCTCCGCAAGCCAACACCCGATGGAACCTTCTAAAAACATATGATATGTTTTATTTATAATAAGAGTGTAGGATTAATAACCTCAAAACTAAGATGGTAAATAATGTTAAATGTTCAAATCAAATTATTTCGTATATTTTATAACAACAGTTATAACAAAGGGTAAAAGAACCAGTAAGGCTCAGGTCAAAAAACTAACCAAATAGTCTCTCACTAGCCTATCAATTACCGTGTATTATCAAAATAAATAGGCCTACTATATGTCTTATTTATTTTTAATTAGGATGTAACATAGTTTTTTCTTATTTTTAAATTCCTTAACACAAGTTTTTATTGGTTTGTGTGTGTTGAAACATGTGTTGGTTCATATAGGCCTAACTTAAAATATTATTTTGTTCTAATAGCTGGATATCCGAATCAATTGTTTTATCTGTTATTTTATTCAATTGGTTGCTATTAGGGATGGGTCGGTTCCATTTTTTTTTCGGTTCTCTGTTCCCGGTTCTAGAGTCAAATCGGTTCTTGGTTCTATTTATTATTC
>JAGFPH010001165.1:100382-133205 GCA_018207615.1 Philaenus spumarius
ACATTCCACCAGTCTTAGTATTGAAGTCACTTTATCTCTTCCAAATCCTAAAACATTCCACCAGTCTTAGTATTGAAGTCACTTTATCTCTTCCAAAATTACATATATCACTCTACAGAAACTCACATCATCCTTGCAAAGTGCCCGAGCTTATCAACAAACTAATGAAAAACAAAGGAAATTGATCAGAAGTTCTACATCTACATTTTTCCTTTTATAAACACACATTTTGTAAGATTGTTCAATTAAGGTTAAATAAAGAAATAAAACAGTGTTAAACTAAAGCTTCACGATTAAAAGTAAATGGTAGGGAAAATGCATAGGACATGAGTCGGTTCAATATTTCATAAAGGCAGACAAAATTTTAAAAGTAAATTTAATTATTAATTTGAATAAATGTAAAAGGCAGACAAGTATTAAAAGTAATTATTATATTCAATCTATATGTGAGTTTAAAGAATAGACAGTTTATGCAATGACTTTAAGATTCAGAAGGAAAGTATAGGCTACGAGTTTCGAGACGCATTTAGAAAAGCAACGTCTACACCAGTCTAGACGAGATAAGAAGTGAACACCTGCAAGCTATTTCCTAGAAAAATGCTCTACGTGATTTTCAACATGCAAGATTCAGAAGGAAAGCATAGCTAGCAACCCAAAGATCTGACGCAACTTTGAACATCTGTAGGTGGTCAGACGTTTCTGATTGGTTGAGAAAAAATAGACGCCGTCTGAACGTAGCGGTGGAAAAGAACGCTAACGGCACTTGTCAACTAGAGTCCAAGCGGTGAAGATGCTTGAAGTGTTGCGCGCTGCGCATTAATAAAAGTTTAAAAAATGTAACATTTATTGTTAATCAAGTCATAAAGGGTGTTTTTTGTGAGTTATTGAAGAACTGATTTGAATTCTTACAAGAACTAATAACTATCATCGACAATATGGTGTGCACTACGATCGGCGAACTTTTCAAGTTTTTTAAATAAATACTGTAATGTGAAAGTAATTGGACATGAACTAGCTACGAAAGTGTTGGCGCATGCGAGTGGGGTTTTCTTTTTCTTTTTAAATTAATTAGTTTATGTGTCTGCCTTTTACGTAAGTATTAAATATCTATATGTACCATATATTTTTTTTATTTTTAAATTGATTTATGTTATTTGTTTGGCTACATTTTTAGTCAAAGTGATTTATAAGATTGTAAAAAATTCTTTTTGTAACTCGATATAAAAAAAGAAAACAACATGCAGGGCTAAAGCGGCAAATAAAAAATCAGTTGTTATGTGAACCATTATAGTTTAATTTCACTATCCTATATTCCAGCGAGTACTTGTTCAGGAACTCCACGATCCTGAGTTGTAAGTTGTAAAAAGACGACAACAGGTAAAGAAAACTAGTATAGGCTTAACCTAAAAACAATTATTTATTAATTATTTTTAACAAGTTATATTAAATTCATTTTTCATTTTACATTTTTATATTTTTATAACGCCTAACGTTATAATTAATACAAAAAATAAAGGACACATAAGCTTGGACATTTGTGTAAACAAATCTTATAAACTGACAACTACATTAAAACCTTAATAGTCTTGGTATACTGAGGGATTGGATGATGCTGAATTCCTAACATACTAGATTTTCTTTTAAGAGGCGGTCGGAGTCGGCCGCGCGGTCCGCCTGCCCTTCCGTCTTTTTAACATGGGACGAACTCTTAAATTATGTAATATTGGCTATGCGTGAAGATTGTAAATTAAAATAAAATGGTACAACCAAATAAAAAGTATTTACCAACACGTTAATGTAGAAAAATGTTGTATTTACTTTGTACCGACTCGAAAAACAGTGAAAACAAATTGTTATTTTCCCATAAGAAACACGTACATTTAGGGTCACTTTGTCGACGTTTTAAAATTGATGTACAAGCTAAATATAAATAATTATTCTATAAAAAGTACACTCATACTATTGCAATTGTCTCTATCATTTACTTTAGTAATTTTAACCGTGTTTACTATTTATACTAGGCATTTTAAAATATGTTAGCATTTGCAATGAAAAATACAGGCCGCAGTAGTTCGGCCGTAACCCTGCAGATAGGGTTGGCGTCGCTCGCCGATCTTCTATACCTTTTCCCGCCCTCCAGTAGTACAGTACAACCAATGCTCGGTCCGTCAACTTGAAGATTTCGGTTGTTCTTGTATTCCAGTGATTTTATGCTAAATTACAATATTTGCATTTATATTTGTACAATATTTTTTACTGAAGTAAACAAAACTTATTGGCATGGCTACATGTTTGTTATCCTTACTATGCGTGTTTGAAACAGGCAACACCGGTAAAAATAACCTATTTTAAATTTTTACAGTTTCAAACAATTTGTGACAGTAAATATTATAATCTTATAAGTCACAAGCAAACCATGTTGCAATATAAAAAACCAAGCTGGACAACTTTTTAAAATCATCAGTAATGAATTGAAATAAATATTGAATTTCTGTTTAAATATAATATTTACAACTAATGTTCAATTAGAGAACTCAAGATTTCAATATTTACTTATGAGAGGTAGGCTACTAATAATGTCAACGCGATTCTTATACATACGGGCGGACATACATTTTGTAAGCATTATCGCCATCTCATCATTTTCTATTACGGGTAAAGGCCAGGCAGTCTAGCTTGTGAACGCGTATAAACAAATAACAGTGTTCTTCACTTTATTGGCCGGTCTGTCTCTCGGTCTCCCTCCCCCTCTCTGATCGTATACAGGCCTAGTAACTTTTGGAATAAATTAATGATAAACAAACTACACATTTGCAAATTTGTTTTTGTAAATTATTAGTTCTCTTTATTTTGATTTCTACTGTGTTCTTTTTTAACTAGAGTTAGACAAAATTGTATTACTTGGATTTTAACAACTGAAATGCATACGGTATAGTATATATTGTAATATTTTCTATTTTTGGGTTGTAGGCTACATTTTTATATTTTATATTCTAAACCTTTTTATCTCATGATATTACGGTATTAGATAAGGATTAAACATTTGCAAATTGTTTTTTATTTTTACATAATTTAATAAAATCTAAAATCTGTATGTGTCTGTTTTCTGTTTAACCATCACAGCGAGTATTTTTATAATGTTATTGTTAATTGCCTCGTTGCATAATGAAATATATTTCTTAGTTGAGCTGTGATTGTTTTATGTTTTTAATTTTGGGGCCCTCAGTCAATGTCTTGCATATACTGTGAAAATAAAATAATATTTGTTTTAATTCTTCAAAAATGAAATTGAAGGTAAATTGAAATAAATATACATTACAGTAACCAAAAGTAAACGCTTGTTTTAGTAATACAGTGCAAATAGTCGGATTCTGAGAATAATGGTTACCGGAAAAGTCACATCCGTCTGAGGCAAGGAAATATATTTGACTACTGAAGAAGTAACACTTTCCGAATCATCACCCCCCAAATTCAAATCCTATTTACGCCACTGATGCGAGCAAACTACAATTAAGTCTCCCACATTGTCCCTCAGCTCGATATCAAAATAGGACAACAAGGGCTTGGCACCCTTTTGCCAGCCTCGTGGCACGTTTTTGAAACTAGAAAAGTTGTACAAGAATTGTATTTTGCAAAGAATAAAGCTGCAAATAAAACAAATATAATTTTATTCAAATCAATTGCTTGGAAAAACTATTCATGTTGGCAATAAGCATCATGTAACCATAAAGAGTGCCTATTTGCTTTTTGATTTTTTAAATAATAGAAGACCTCTACTTTGATGTGTTCAATAAAACATAATTATTTCACACAAAAAGATTAATTAATGTAAATGAATCATCGTTAAGATTATTGTAGTCTTATTATTATGTATATGCAATTCAATAGCACTCCACTGAATTTGAATAATATTATTTTGGAAATGTTTTAAAATTTAATAAAATAAAAAATTATGTTTTTAAATATGTGTATAACATAACTTACATGGTTTTGCGTGAAAGTTATTAAACACCCAATATTTTATGAAAAAGAACAACTTTTGAATTCGTTTTTTCCTTCCATACAAATGATATATTTTTTGATTGCGGGACCAAGTTATCATAGTTTGCACAGTGTAGTTTTTGTGTCAAGTAGGCGTGGCAAATCAAGTGGTTTTGTGTGACATAGCTTTATCCAAAACCCTACCACTTTTACTTATCCCGTTTGTTTGGAACCTTTGACAGTAATGGATGAAATTGACGTGCGTTTCATTGTTCGCCTGACAATTTTAAAGAAACACGACAAAAATAAAATACATCTTAATTGTAATAATATGAAACATGATAAGGAAACAAATGCAATAGATATTTACTTGGGTCTGTAATATCCTAAGGGTTTTTGGAATTATAGTCAACCAGAAAAATGACAAATAATATGACTTTGGTATACACAAACTTTGAAAGCTGTAGCTGTAGGTATTGAAGAAATATTGCTAAAACATTGCTATTACAATTACAATATTTGCATTTATATTTGTACAATATTTTTTACTGAAGTAAACATGACTTATTGGTGTGGCAAAATGTTGTAAGAAGAGGCGAGCGGTACGGAGCAGGGTAGAAAGTGATCTTGACATCATACAAGCTGTCGCGTCATTATTTTGACTACCCCTCACTCGATTCACAGAAGGTCGTTGGCCTAAATTTCGTGGAACAAGCGACAACCTGGCTCCCTTTCATTCTGATTCAGTGTCGATTGTACTTTGAACTGAATACATAGGCTACAGTTGATTCATTACAAATAGTATTTTTGTTTGGTTGGAGTATAAGTGCTGTTGTTATGGAGCTCGATTGGCGCCATTAAATAATATTCTTTATATGTCACACAATTAAAAAAAAAGTAGTTATTATGTAATACTGTATATCTAAAGACAATATGACCTACTGGCGCATATTCATATTGCCCGTCAGTCGACATCAAGTTTGCTCTAGTCTATACAGTAATCTAAAAAAAATAATAACTAAAAGTTATTATAAGTCACCCAAGGCCATAAGTCAAACCGGGCGCAGGCCCCAAACCGGTTTGCGATAATATAATAAAAAGCAAATAAAAAGAAGATAGAAAAAAATAAGAAAATACAAAACGTTTAGTTTTTTTTAGTAGGCGTTTAACCCTCCAAGCGGCAATGTAAAATAGTTTTGAGTTTTTGCCACTTTCAAGCATATTTTCATAAATTCGTAAAAAATAGTAAATTAACTCTAATCCAAAAGTGTTCCGTGGCTTTTTTATAGGAAAAGGTTTAAAAGAATCGAAATGCCAGTAAAAAATTTATTGATATAAAATTATTAAAGTTATTAGCTCAGGAAGTAAAACATGTTCAGTAACGGAGGAAAAATTTCAACTTTAGGCCTACATAAAAAGAAGTAAACATTTTTTGTAATTCTTTAAAAAATATACAAAACATAAAATTGAAATGTATACTTGAAAATTTGATGTAACCATTTATATTGGTCTCAGATATTCTAGAATGAAACAAATTGTCTAAACGTGTGACATATTTCACCAAAAATAATGTAAATAAAGTTATATAACACTGTAAAATATGGTTTATAATTTCTTTCAAGATGTTTTATGTTCCTGCGACAAGAAACGCTACTAAAACAGGTTTTTTTTTTGAAAATGGAATTACGAATATATAGTTTATTAAAATCAAATTAATTTATATCAAATTGTAGAGAACAAAAAATCATAGAACTGAACTGTATATTTGAATTTTTAGGTAGCTGGCTGGCCCGACTGCCAACTTACTGTAGGCCTATGCAGAGTATAATAATGTCAACGCGATTCTTATTGACGAACCTAAATTTTGTAAGCATTCTCCCCCTCCTATCCTATTACGGCTGAAGGCCAGGCAGTCCCAGTCGAGGGTTGTGCTACCTCACTTTGTGCAGGCAGCGCTCCAAGCAGTGATACGGACAAACTTGTAGAGAGCGACTCTGGTGCTTACTTTGGAAACTAAAAGGCAGTTTTCATATCAAGTCCTGCCGCCTCTTAATACTTTAAAAAGAGTAATAATCATTTTAAAATCTTTGTAAATTATTGGAGTAAAATATTAAAAATAGACATGAGGACGTTTTTACAGTAATCATATATTTTGAAGTGAGTACATATAATAGTTATTGTTATTTGATAGTATTCTAAATCAGTGGTTCATGATCAATTGTTATTCCTATCTGTAGATGATGGCCATATCGTAGATTAGTAAGCGGATTGGTGTTTAATTTTTGTTTTAATTCACCGTAAAGAATAATATTTTTGCAGTAATCTAATGGTTATAAATGTGCAAATGCCGAGGCAGCCTTATGCCAAATGATGTTATTTTTCTTTATCCTACCCACCTCTCTGGATAATAGCTGATAAGCAAAAAGATTTTTGGGGATATTTTTTTCTAATTACACTGTAAGCTTGTAGCGTATAGATTAGTATGTAGTGTGTGGATTACTGGGTTTTACTAATTTTTATAATAACCAAACAATCATTGCAATAACATAAAAACTATTTTAGGTTACACGACCTACAGTTTCAACTGGAGAAGACCCTTATGACTTTCCTGATTCACCACAGAAGAAGAAATCAAGACGTACTCGAACGAGAGAACCTTCTGCTAGTCTAGCCAGTCCTGACCCAGACCCCGCGTTTGAATCTGCAGAGAGGGAAGTTCCCACTTTGGCGGCACCTACAAGCATAACTTCTGAAAGGTAAATTATTACACTCGCATTTTATTATAATTACTGAACAAGTTGTGTTTCTTTGCAAAGGTATGTTTTAGGAATCAAGATTACATGTGAGTTACTAATTTTGTAATCTAATATTTAATAATGTAATTTACTACTTTGTACAAACATTATTTTACTTTACAGATTCCAGACCTTTAAAAGCAACCTTGTCAATCTGTTCCGAGTCGAACGAGCTCAGTCTCTCAGTCTTACCCGTGTCGTGGAGTATGTCAACAATAAGGAAACCGCAGAACCCTTTGCCGAAGGTGAAGTTTCTGCAGCAATTGGACGATTGTCTGATGCAAATCAAATCATGCTGGCTGACGGAATTGTATTCCTTATATAACTTGTGGAGGTTTTACTGCGAATTATATCAGTTTATTTTTAATTGAACTAAGTCTGTAGATTTGTACACATGAACTCTATTTTTTAGGACTCTTAGATATATATTATATTTTACTTTTAGAGGTTATTATACTAAAATTGAGTACATACATTTTTTTAACTAATATGCAGTATTTTATTTCACAATGTAATAGGTTATTCTTTTATTTTCAAGTAAATATAATGTTGTTCTTTTTATTTATTGTAACCGTTTCTTATTTATAAAACCTAATGAACGTTTTACCATTTTTAGGGTTCCATATCCGTATAACTGTTTAATGAGATTTAAGGAGCATATGCCTTCCAGTTCGAAACTAAACGCCGCTAAATCTAATTTCGCAGAACAATTGATAAACAAAGATCATTCCTATACGGACATAAACACAAATATGAAAATCCTGAATTGTTGTAATAAAGGGATAAATTGAACACTTAGAGGCTTGAATCAGACCACCCGTGCGCAAAATAAGTTTCCGAGGCGTCAACAAACTTTAAATACAAAAAATGGTTTGTTTTTTTAAGACCTTTTCAATTATGTGCTTCACGACTAGCGTTACTATCTGGAGTATTGAGTTTTTTGGTTCAATCCTAATACGTTGCGCACGGATGGTCTGATTCATCCTGTATATTAATAGTTGAAAGAACGACAAAGATAACTTGTTGAACGACCAAACGCAGTTCCAATCACTAAAATAATATTTGACTTAATTGATAAGATTTCTCCTCCCACACTGCCAACATGATTACTTGTCCTTCAGTTTGAGAAATGACATAGCAGTTGACAGTCACCCACTGTGACATTAAAAAAAAAATATTAAGTGTCGTAAATTTATGTTTTTGTTTGTTTAAGTGATAAATGTGTTTCATATTTAATTTTGTTAATCGGTGTGATTGTGAGAAGTGTTTGAGTTCTGATGATGCCTGAAGAATAAGGTGAAACAGCTGTAAATTAATTAAAACAACTGTAAGTGATTGCTAAGGCAAGAACTAAATTAATATTTTATAACTGTGGAACCCTTTTAGGCAGATTTATACAGCAAACTAATCCACGAATGTTTCAATAATTACGACTAAAGAAATTTTTTACTTTAAATTTTGATGAGCCAAGAATTGTGATCCAAAAAATAAAATGTTTGATTGTTGTATGAGGTATTGTTAAAAAGAAGAGCTTTATTTAACCTTTTCGGAACACGGTAGCATATACACTTTTTAGAACTTTAACGTTTGAATACTATCATCATGTTACCGCGACTAATATAATTCTTTTACTGGCATTTACTTCAATCTATTAGCTTTAAAATGAACTATTTCCACTATCTATTGGAGGTGGCTAACAGTAGAAAATAGAGAGAATAAAATAATGTTGCCAGGCCACGTTTACCAGGTTTTGTCGAAGCCTATTTTGAAAAATGAGTTAAGAATATATGCTTTACCAAAAAATGAAATTTGATTTTAACAAATTGAAGGGAATAAATCATAGAATTGAACTGTACACTTGAAAGTGTTACAATAACCTCATTTTATAAACACATTTCACTTTGTTTCACTAAATTACGAGTAAAACAAACTTGTCGCTAGCTCTAGGCATACAAAAGCCATGGCATTGTCCCATGGTTGAAATAACCTACTCTGACATGAAGTAGGATTTCGAGTATGCTAGTTCCGAAAAGGGTAAGGATATCAAAACTATTTCTCTTGGAATTTTGTGATTGTAATTTTCAAGATATTCCAAAAATTGTTGCTAAAAATACATGCCCTCTATTTGTAAAGTGCTGCAGCTAAAGTTTTGAAAAAAGACAGTATTACTCGTACATTACAAAAAAGCTATTGTAAAACACACGTGTAAAAGCGATGCTAGATATGTTACCCTCTAAAGACACTCAGACTTTTTACTAAAGTACTGCAGGTTAAATTTTTATGAAAGTAGTCGTATTAGAGGTACTTGTATTCTTTACAGAAAAAACTGTAGTACTTCCGAATTTTTGAGAAAATTAGGTTTTTATTGGGCAATACACTGTGCTTGAGAGCAATACCACTACCAATATGGAATTGAAGGCATGGTTGTATTTATATTAAGTACTAGCTGACCCGTACGGCGTTGCCCGTGGTTGTTGGAATTTTCAGTCTTTTTGACGTAATTGTAATTATTTTTAAGTGTTCGTTGAATACCTGTGCGTATCCTACTGTGGTCATGAAAAAAGTCTACGCTATTTAGGAAAGCACTGAAAATTGTATTCCTGTAAACTACTATCTAACATGAAAAAGCTTTAAATATATCGTTTTAATTTATAGTTTTTACTAAGTTTGACTTTCACTTAATTTCATTGACAATGTTGCGAGCACCTACGGCCTTAGAGGAAGCTACGTTCCAAATGTCATTCCAATTCGTTCTTGTAGGGATTTTTAGTAACTTTGACCCCCCTCCCCAAACCACCCTAAAATTTCGAATTTCTTTTAACCCTTTCTTAGCGAGGGTTTAAATTAGCTGGGGGTCGTAGAAAAGATATTTGAATCACTTTGTAACATCCGCGTTAATTTAGGATGTAACAAACTGGTTCAAATAGAGTTTGTAATTTTAAATGTATAGGCCTAATTAGTATAACATATATATTGTTTAGTATTTAAATATACAATATATAGTATATATCAAAATAAAGCTACGAATGTGATATTTTAATGGCATTTAGTTTAATTCGGGTGGTTTGTTTAGTTTTCAATAAAATATGTTTAAACTCGTGTATGTTTATGGTTATGCATGGTGTCAAATAATTTGTTTGTTATTATTATTATTATTATTGATAGCGAAAATATGTTTTGAAAAATATTAAAAACTTCATAGTTATGATATATTTTATATAAACAATATTTTAAGCAGCATATCTCTAAGTAGGCCTTTGTAGATATTTAATAACTAATGTTTGAGTTGAATTATAATTCTGTAAGCATTTTTATTTGTGTTTGTTTATAGTTTTTCAATCTAACCTTAAAACGCTGTTGGTTTTGAAGAGTATTAAAGTGATTATAAATTTGCTAAGTAATGTTGCTATGTTGCTAAGTACATGTAAACAAACATAAGCTTTTTATATGAACAGCTGTTTTTGTGAGCTATGAGTTCATACAATAAATGCTGTTCAGTTTCTTCCAAATTTGAAACTTTTTCGGGAAACTTTTCAAACTTTTCTTTACGTATAAACCTTCTATGAACTACTACAAACATTTTAAGACCAAAAATAGCCAAATCGGTCCAACCGTTCTCGAGTTTTAGCGAGACTAACGAACAGCAATTCATTTTTATATATATAGATAGATATGACTTGTCAATGTGTTTTTAGTAATACAATTTTGTGTATGCTTATATATCTCCTGTTTTAATCACATCTCGTTTAAATTGCAGTTATTTGAAAATGTTTACAATGACTTTTAAATATACTGTAGAACACCGCCAATCTGAAAGAAAGTAAATAGTGCTGATTTAGATTTTCTGACGTCATTCTTAGAATTAAAACCAAGCTTTTTATCCAAGTGTTGATTGATAGAGACTTTTATGTGCAACTCTCGCGACTTTTTATAAAAATGGAAACGACATCCTGAGATCCTTTGTTTTAAGATCTTAAATAAAAGCGATAGTTTACATATTAAAATTCCCAAAATAATAATGCATAAACTTTACCAGTTGATGAAACGCTGTATTTGAGCTGAAGAATTTTTATTAACATTATAGAAAATATTTTTTGATTAAATTTATATCAGTAGGGGAGACTGTTTTAGCTTGCGTAATTTACATTCAGTTTTTAAATTAGTCATGTTTTTAAATATTACAAACTAAATAGTCTCGTCTGTTAGACCAACTATTTCTGTACACAATAGATTTTTTTTTAAGTTTAGTATCATGCAGAAAAACTATTTTTTTCTCTTTTAATGTACCTTGTATCACTAACATCATGTACCTAGAAATTCTTGTATTTTTACAAATTTGTATACAGTAGAACCCCTCTTAACCGGCCTCGGATCAATCGGTCCTCGGATTAACCGGCCTATTTCAAGGAACAACAAAATCAAATATATTAACTGGCCGAAGTCTCAAACATCGATTATTTTACGGACATTTCGGGATGACGCAATGTTATTTGTGCTACTGTATGTGTTAATGTTGTAGCAGGGAAAAGGGGGAAGGAGGAGCGTAACAAAGGAAGCCGCCTTGTCGATTGATTCTTGCCGCGAAAGCAAGAGGGGGGGATCAAATCTTGCTTCCCACGGCAACTGTATTATTTTTTCTTGGAATCAATTAACCAAGCGGCATCCTTTGTTTCTCTTTCTTCGTCTGTTTATTTGTCGGAACCTTTACTGAATTTCGTGAGAGCAAAAGTGCTTGAAAACGGGAGGGGAGAAAAGGAGGCGAGGGAAAGGGAGTGGAATGGGGGAGGAGGAAGTGTACTGTACATTTTTCATGTTTACATGTAATTTGTTAGTGTTTGTTTGTGTGTGTATGTACAGTACATACAATAAAATCAGTTGCAATAACGTCTTATTTCCTTTATTATTTATAAAATATGTATTGTAGGTTATTTTTGAACTAAAATCTTTTTTTTACGGGAACCTCGGATCAACCGGCCAAACTCGTAACCGGCCAGGGTCTCGGTCCCGACCTGACCGGTTAAGAGGGGTTCTACTGTATTTACATATTTTGTACTAAGTATGTAATGAAATGTACAAGTTAAACCTTGGTTAAACTTTATTACATACTTAAAATTTATAACCTAAACTAAGTAAACAATTTGTTAAGAATGTTTATTTTAAAATAGGATGAATTATTTAATGTTACAGTTAAACAAGTCAACTTGGAACCACAACTGTCTACCACTTTACTGGGTTTGGCAGTTTTACCGCAATAGCTTCTGCTATAAACAATGTATTCTTATGACGTCATATGCAGTTTCTGCAATGTATTTGTATCTTAACACGTTCCGTGTTAGCGCGGTTAAAACCGCAAAAAATGTCCAGTGTCATGACTGAGCGCGGCTCTAACCGCACATTCACTTAACCTTGGAAAAGAGGGGTTTTAGTCATTGCCTATGGCCATTTGTTTTACCTGAGTAGTTGGTAGAGACCCTTCTACGAGTACTGATCACATAGCCTAGGAGAATATTGACTACAGTAGAACCCTTCTCGTCCGCCCTCGGCTGCTCCACCGCTCCGGTTAATCCAACCGTGTTCGAGCCGAAATTAGTGACTTACATCCCGTCGGGCCATTGTTGTTTACTTGCTGTTATCGCTTGTCCGCTTCAGTGCTCCGACATCTCTGGTATTGTTTCTGTTGTACGTGTTTTTTGTACTGTACTGTGCAGTTTTTTGTGTTTAATTTTTTTTAAATGAAAATAAACCCTTTCGACTTTATTTAACACCAGAAAATATTTATGTGTGGCTTAAATGTATAGCTTACGAGAATTTGTTTTACTGTTGCTACTTTCCATGAACTAAAATAAATTCGCAGCACGCAATCTTGTTACGTAGTTTTCATGTAGCCTAAAATGATCTGTGGAATTAGCCATGGATAGAACAATAAACTATGATAAAGACAGCAAAAGAAAAACAAAAAGGAAATGGCTGAACAACTCTTCCCAACAACAGTGTCTAGGATCTGACGATGACAGTATAACTGTTGAAACTAGTTATCCACACAGATAAATACTTTGGATTGTTCGATGGAATGAATTAAGGTAATTATAACCTTTATAACATTAAGGGCCGGTTCAGGAGTTCAGTTCTATCTTTAGTCCGGGCTTAAATACCAGTTAAAACCGGTATTTGAGCTGCAGTTTAAAAATTGACTTCAGGAGCTCGGGTTTAACGTTAGACTCGGACTAAAGATAGTCCCGGCTTAAAAGTGGCAGGAATAAACTCGAGCTTAAGAAATCGGCTTCAGGAGTTCACATCGATTTAAACCCGAGTCTAAAAGATAAACTCGTGGGTTCAGGAGACCAAGTTCGAGCGTAAAAAAGATAGCCCGAGACTAAAAAAGAGCGATTTTAAGCTCCAAATTAAACCCACTGGGGGGGGGGGGGAGGGCAGGTTTAAGTTGTAGTTTAAAAAAAGAATCATATTTACATGATTATTTACCGTAATATTGCAAAAAGAGTTGTATTTCGTCATCAGGATTAATTTTTACACACATTGGTAACAAAAATATTCACATAAAAAAAAATTTTCATAGTTAATAGAAAAACTGCTGTTTTTCAGCTATGGATAAAAATAACTTTCTTTATTTAGCACAAAATTATTATGTATATAAACTTATTCAAAAAATCAACATTTGAAAGAACTCATAATATGAACTACGTTTATAACCCGGGCATACACATATTGCACTATGTAATTACATTACCCCTTTACGTAACGTAACTCAGCAAAACAATCTTTTTACGTCATTTTAACCGTCAAATGTCAAATTAAATCTCAATGATACAAATTAATCAAAATTTCCTTTGTGTATTGATTGATAGCTTTTACCATGAATATTTCAACATATTTAAAAGGAAAATACAATGGCGAAAGAAATACACTTTGTATAAATACATATACAATGTAATAGCAAGTTAATAATATAATAGTTTACATAAAAAACAAAAAATACTTTAAACCTAAACTTAAAATCTTTTTCTTTTCAAATAAAAATACACTTTAAAAAATAAAGTAATTAAACAGTCCTAACAAATAGTTTAGTAGGAAACTGTATTATTATTTAATAGATAATATAATATTAAAGAAACAAAAAAATAAATAAACTGAAGTGATTAGCATAGTTTTTAATGAGAATGTGAGGAAGCGTGTAAGCAGGTAATTTATTACAAATTAAAAATAATAATTACAAGAGACTATCACATCCCACGTCTACGGGTTTTCTAAAGGAACTGACCCAAAACAAAGACACAGATGTCAACAGAGGTATAAACACCCTCATCATATTGTTTAAAGAGCTGTTTGATAACGAAACTGACAGAGCTGGAGAGTCTGGCACGATGCGCCCAGGGTTAGCAGGTATTTTCTGTCGCTGCCAACGTTACCAAACAAATTCCCAGCGTTTCCCTCTCATTTAGGCTCAGTCTTACTTTAAGCTCGGGCTACGTTAAGCTCGAGCTTATCTCATTTATGCTCGGACTCCTGAACCCAATTTTTAGTCGCGGGCTATATAAACCCAAGATCCTGAACCGCCCCTAAGTATACAATCCAGGAGGCTAACCCCACATTATGTCTAAAACAAAAAGGAAAGTTTGGCCTGACGAAGATCAAAGTGGAGAAATAAACTATGCCGAAAGGGACGGACCAAGAATAAATACGTTTCTATTGATAATAGACTCTTTTACTGGAGAGTTAAAGAAGAAACGAATAGCCTATAACAAGTTTCAAGACAGGTTTTACTTCTTTCATTGTATGAAAACAAGAAAGAACGAGGAATTAAGGAAAAGGGCAACTAATCTCTACCACACCTATACATACGACTTGGATTCTGATTTCATCGAAGAGTGCATCCATTTCCAAAAGTACTGTGTTGCAGGTGCAGGGATTAAGCACCCAGCAGAAAAATCATTCCAAGGAATTTCAAAATTTTTCCGGTGTAATTGAGTCGTTCTCTCAAAGCGTGACATTTTCATTCCCTGTTGTTAAAAATGACGTTAAAAAGTATTTATTTTTATTTTAACTACTTTATTGTATGCATATGATCATAGCCTACATGTACAAAGAAGTGTTTGGTTCAATATGTGCCGTTTTAAATATTTTGTGATTTTTTAAACACTTAAAACTCACTACTGTCCCCTTTCCCTATTGGAAGTTATGAAATTCGTCAAGCTTAAATTCAAATAGGTTTATTAAAACCATGCTAAATTATGTATTTTTTTAAAAGCTTTATGTCTTGATATACTTATCGTGTCATATGGAATGCTAAAAAACAGAACTTGACTCCAAAAATAAACATTTTCGTCTTTCCCGACAAGTTTTGCTCACTACCATCCCCGAGTGAGGTTTGATTTATTGTTCAGCCATCTGAAGCATTAGCGTCGCGTAGTACTGGTGAAGACGAAGGAGACAGCCGCCATTACGTTGTGGAGAAAAATGAAACCGGTAGTGTGTGTCTTTATTCTATCGTTAGTTAAATTAGTGCGAAATTGTTTCGCGAGTATTTATTGAACAAATTACCGTCCCAATGTGCAGCAAATGGATAACGAAAGGTAAGACACAAAAGTTATTATTACTAATTAAGTACAAGATGACATAGTGTTTTGCATACTAAATGAAGGTTTTGAACATAACCTTGTCGGTGATAGAAGACAAATACAAAGTAAAGCTCACTACCGTCCCCGAGTTTAAGGGGACGGTAATGAGACGTAAAGGGACGGTTATGAGTATTGATTAAACATCAAATACTTGGACTACCAATAACATAATTATTATTTGGATAATAGGCCTGATTATATTGCCTAGGTACATAATAAGTTTAAATTTATTTATGCTCATATAAAACTGCATAAATATTTAAAATGATATACATGTATGAAATGTTCTAATTAAATTGTTTTTTAAAATTCTTTAACTTACAATACCACTATTTAAATCAATTTTATTAAATATTGCTATATATTTCACTCAATTCAGACGGATTGCTAGTTCAACTTTGTACATTATTTCACAGCAAGTTAGAAATAAGTTTTACTGAATTAAGCTCAGTTTTGAATCATGGAAATATTAATGTTTCCATGATTACCCCTACAAATGCATAACATAAAAGTAATAGCAGGCTAGCATTTATACAAACAAAGTTCATAATATTTAAAATATTTTCATGCATATAATAATAATAGGCTATTACAGACACCTAATTCTTGCGATGTATTACAGGGAGAATACTATAAGTAAGCCTGGAAACAGTCATGAGGAAATGACTGTTCAAGCTGCAACAAAAACTCTTAAAATAGTTTTTTTTTTACTTCAATTAAGAAGAAAATATCAGCAGAACAGAAGCGTGAATCTGAGGGGGGAAAAGAGAAAACAAATAATAAAAAATAAGAGGTGATCCCGAAAAGCTTGAAAAGTCTAGAGAATACGAAAGAAATAAAAAAAAAGAAAAGAAAACTCGAAGGGAAAATAAAAACTACCACAGATGAAAAAATGACAAAAAAAAAGGCAGCGGAAAAGATGGAGAGAAAATTGGAGGAGGTACAGTGATAGAAATAAAATAGAAAAAATTAAGCACAATTTGTTCTAGATGATAGCTTCACCATGTGAATTAGTACAAAGAGCCCAGCCTCCATCATCAAATTGTCGGGACGTAAAAAAGTGAGACGCGATAGAAGTAAAATGATTATATTAAAAAGAATGAAGGAAGTAAAGAATAAATTGCTGTTTTTGGAAGCCTTATAGTCAGTTAAAAAATAAAGTTCGTAAATTTACAAACCAAGCTAAAAATCAAATATTTTATAAGTGTGTTGCTGGCCAAGAGTTGGAAAAATATAGATGCTTGAAGGAACCTAGGTCTTTTTTGAAGAGATCAGAAGTGAAATACAGAGGCACAGACCCAGTAGGCAAAAGCATGGTACAAGCATTGGACATAGGCAAGTAAAGGACATAAGAAACTTCCTAGAAGATGATTCAAACAGTCGCGTTGCTCCGGGGAGGAAAGACGTGATTACAAAAAAAAGTTACTATGAGAAAGAGATATTTGATGAGATATTGATATTTCCGTCCCTTGTAACTAATTACCGTCCCTTTATTTAAAAACATATCTTGTAACAATACATATGTAATAATAAATTTAGTTATAGTTGATTTAAACATGGCAAGATAGTAGTGAAAAAGTACTACACTTCTTTTTTCTTTTCAAAAATTTTATGGGTGCTTATTATTTAAAAAATCATAAACTTTTTTGTATTTTTTAAGGATTCTTGATAAAAAATCATGTCTACGCTAAGATTATCTGATAATTTGTTTGAATTATCTACTTTTTTTGTTTGGAAACATTTTAGGTACCGTAAGTAATTATTTATGATGAGTAAATAAAAAATATACATTTAGTTCTGTTATAGCACTTTTTTTAAGGGGACAGTAATGAGACTATTTAAGACGTAAGTATAGTTTAAGTACTTTTGGTCAGATATGTAAAGTGTACTGCTGATGTTATTTCCTTACAAAGTATACAATAATGATGCAATAAATACATAAAACATTAATTTAAAAAAATAAAAATATTAAAATAAATTTCAAGACAAAATGTTACTAAATGAGAGAACTACTCAATTCCCTAGAAGATGTGTACGTGAATTTGAACATCGCATTAAGAATAAGCCTGTGCATCCTGCTATAAATTGTGCTGGAGAACGTAGTTTTCTCGCCTCAGAATAGTTATAAAATTATCTACTAATCAACATTTCTGAAGGAAGGTTGAACTCACTTTCTTTACCATTTATTGAGGCAAAAACCACGAAAACACTTTTGAATGAGGGCATTATAAATGAGCTCGCTCTTAAAAAATCCCGCAAGAAAGTGATGTAAATTTGAACACGAATGAGGGTGTAAAATGTAATTAATATGTGGGTTATTTAATTTGTTTGTATATAAAATTTTGTTGTAGTTGGTAGCTATACTTTATTTTCAATACGAATAATAAATCAATAATTATTGACTATGGTACATTTTATGTAGCCTAACTTAAACTTCAATATCCTTATCCACTAGAAATTAATTGAATAACAGTACTTTATTTATGTTAAAACATAGAGTTTTTATGGTAAAACTACAAATTATGGTAAAAACACGTGAATTTGAAAAATTTACAAAGCCTACCAAAGTTTAAAAAGTTTTTTTTAGAAGCCTATATTATAATAACTTAGATTTACTTTAAGACCAATCGTTATCTTTTATCTAATTTATAACATTAAAATTCCTTTAGTAAGCATATTTTGTATCATCAAGTACATTAATAATAATAGGACCTATGCAAAAACACTAATTCTAAAAGGAAAAGATAGGCCTAACCTATAAAACAAAAAATACAGATTAAGTATTTGTTTTACATTTAGTAGCTAATAAACTCATTTGAGGTATTTTTGTTTAGTTATTTGGTGAAATTACCAGCTTAAATGACCTAATTTCATTGAAATCCAGTTTGGAATATTCAATTAGGCCTGTGACAGCATATATAATGATTTCCAATAATGATATTAAATATACTACTGTATTAACTTTATTTGTCAAAGTCAAGCCAAAGTTTAAATAAATCTTTGCAGATAGCATCACCTTACTGAATAGATCAGAAACTGATGTAGGTAGCAGCACTTCCCGGGATAATAATTCTAATTATTAGCAATATTTGATAGTAATAAACCCAAAGTTTACTAAAATCTTTGAACAAATCACGGTACAAATCTGAGAAACAACTGCCACTGCGTATCGAATTACCGACGTGCAGCGTTTTCTAGTAGTAGAAGTATCAACTACGATCAACATGATTTCAAAAAGCAGCACTCTTTTTGTCCCGCCTCACTGAGAAAAATGACAGTTCCTGAATTATTACTGTTGTATCCGTAAGGTGCTGTCACCTGGTAGATAAAAGTAAAACTGTTTATAACTATTTGGAAAGTGCTGCTACCAGCTTTGAAATTGTGAACTATTATTTATTCCTACCGTTGTTGTAGCGCTTTCTAGTAGTTAAAGAAGGAACTATGATCAACATGATTTAAATATTTGGCAGAACCATTGTCAAAATAGACCAACAAAAATAGTAACCTACTTTTTTCCTCAGTGAGACAGCACTTCTTTAGTCCCGCCTCACTGAGAAAAATGACAGAGCACTGAAATTAAAACTGTTGCATCCATAAGGTGCTGTCACCTGGTAGATAAAATTAAAACTGTTTATAATTATTTTGCTACAGGTTGGAAAGTGCTGCTACTAGCTTTGAAATTGTGAACTATTATTTATTATACTACAGTGACTAGATAGAGATATTTTATCTCTATCTAGTCACTGTATATTATACAGTTTTGTAGCGCTTTCTAGTAGTTAAAGAAACAACTATGATCAACTTGATTTAAATATTTGGCAGAACCGTTGTCAGAATAGATCAACAAAAATAGTAACCTACTTTTCCTCAGTGAGACAGCATTTCTTTAGTCCCGCATCACTGAGAAAAATGACAGAGCCCCAAAATTAAAGGTGCTGCCACCTGATAGATAAATTTGAAACTATTTATAATTATTTTGTTACAGGCCGGAAAGTTCTGCTACCAACTTAAAAATTGTGAACTATTATTTGTTCTACTAGATATTTTGGTAATTACTTAAAAATAAATAAATAATGTAAATTACTTTTTGTAAAATATTGTCCCGTAAGGTGCTCCCACCTGTGATTTATTTTCATAATAATATATTCCTATTAATTTAAGGGTCTGTAAAAAACAGTTAATTTCTTAAAGGCAGATTGAATTTTATTATGTAACCATAACTAGCAGTACTATTGTTATTTCCAAAAGTTTACAGTCTAAGAACATTTTTAGAAATAGAGTGTCACTAACCTCAAAGAACAGAACTAAACCCTTTGATTTTTTTAACGAATCTTAAAAGACGTTTGTAAAAAAATAAATGTAAAATAAAACTAATGTGGTAATCTAAGTTAATATGTTACAAAAATTAAATTGTAAAAACCCCTTACACCAATTTAGAGCTATTTTGTATAAAATAACACCAATTAATTCTGTAGTTGTATAAACTGAATCTGAATACACGAATCTAGGTATTAAAATAGTGTAAAGTCTAATTTAAATTCCATTTATTTCTTTAAAATAAAAATATCAAATCAGTATGAATTTGAAGTTTTTAATTCAGCTGTTGTAATGTGTACAGGGTGTCTCAAAGTATGTGAAAGTCGTTATATTTTTGTAACCATTGCATATTACACAACTAAACTTGGTACATCGTTCTCTACAAACAAAAACAAACTCATTTTTGAAGCAATTATAGTTTTTTATTATCTCCTGCAGGGAGTCAGAGGAAAAACTTAAATAGGAGCATCGGTCGAGTTGTACATGAAATTAAAGGTCTATATTTGGAGAACACAATGCCCCAAATCAGACATCAAAAGGTTCACCCTACACAAAAGGGTGACCATGTAAAGTTACATACTGGGCTTTTTAAAAATTGTTTAATATTAACCTAAGATTTAAAAGTAAAACTCTGACAATCCACACTGGCAGTAGGACAAGTATTTTTGTTTGGATAGCGAATGACTTATCGCCTTCTGGGAACAGTCTACGAGGAGGACCAGGAACAATTTTGATTTCAAATTATAAATTTGTACAACATGTTCAAAAATAACAATTGCTAATAAACTTTCATAACAGCTTACCTTTTTTACAATAAATGCTCAAACTGTTTTTATTCTGTAGTTTGGCAGTGAGTTAGGGGAGTACTAGCCATTTTTATAGCTCTGTAGCATCTCAGCAGGAGTGGATTGTCGGAGGTTTTCTTTTAAAGCAAATGCCAATAAGTAAAATTAAGCCATTTTCAAAAAACCCAATATTGTAACTTTAAACGGCCACCATTTTGTGTAGGGTAAACCTTTCGATGTCTGATTTGCAGCATGTGTTCTCCTAAGATATACCTTTAATTTGATGTACAACTCTACCTAGCCTCCTATTTAAGATTTTCCTCTGACTCCCTGTGGGCCATCCCTCAAGTGGGGTGATAAATAAATGATGCAGTAAACCTCGAACCTACGCTATAGGTGGGACCGAGCGATAACCGTGTAAGTTGAATTCGCATAAGATGGGGTACAATTTTGCATATAAATACATACAAATAATGTTTATATAATACATTACAGTATATACAGTAGAGCGTCAATAATCCGGACGTCAAAAATCCGGACCGTCGATAATCCGGATTCAATTCCAGCAAAAAAAATTACGTGAATGTTGTACAAACATACAAATTTTTGTCAAACAAAAGCATTGATGCGACAGACTGGGCGGGGTTGTCTTACTGCCACAAAAGAATGCGAGGATATTCTGCTCATAGTAGGGGAGGAGGGAGGGGTAAACAAGTCTAACTATGTACCTGAACACCTGCCGCTTCCCGTGATTTCTTTGTTAGTTGCGTCTCTTGACTACACGCTGTTACTACACCTGTACTGTATTGTTTTCTGTGCTTATTAAATTGTTCTTTAACTTCAATCGCCAATCGTTTGCGTTACATACTAAAGCGAACCACTTCTGTAGTTCAAAAATCAATAACATACTTTTTTAAGAGCTCTGGCAATGTATGAACTGTTTAGTATTCTCTAAGTACATATATACTGTATTGTACATTACATATTACTGTAGCCTATGTATGTATATTCTATCTTTTAAATACATTATATCATATTAATTAATGGTTTTATTTATCTGCTTCAATTATTTAACCACTAAAGTGAATTACTAACAGTTTTATCAAGTTTTCTTTTTGATATGAACTTAAAACGAATTAAAAAAAAAATTAATTTTTTTTTTTTTTTTTAAATCCGGACATTTTGATAATCCGGACAGGGTCCGGTCACAATTAATCCGGATTATCGACGCTCTACTGTAATTGTAATCGGACTGTAAAGAAAACAATAATTTAGAAGAAAAATTTATAATAAAATCTTAGTTATTACAGTACAACAAATCATATTACATATAATTAATTGCAAAAAAGTTAAACCGAAGTTATTTTGATTATTTTGACGTAGAAGGCTTCATAAAATCCAGCAAACTCGTCTGACGAATCTACAATTTTTTCTTCTCACGCAAAATTTCTTCGTAGCACACTAATAATTTTTTTATTCCTTGTTTGCAGAAATGCGCTCTTCATTGGAGTCTATGTTTTCCAAGATTCGTAACCCTTTTTCTATTGAACTGAGGCCTTCTGTCAAGTTTTCAACTGATGTTTGATCTTCTAATTGGACTGGGTCTAAAGAATCAGATTCTTCAATGTCTTGTTCTTGCCCTCCCATTTCTATGAACTCATCAATTGTCAGCTCCTGATTGTGTGAATCCAACAGTTCTTGAACGTCATCACTATACACTTCTAAATTTATTTGTCTGGCAAGGTCAACAACTTCTTCAATCACATTACCAATTTCATCAGGCTCTGGCGCTGATTCCATCTGAATTTCAGTGGTGGCTAAAAGTGGATACAGTTTTTTCCAACAGCCATTTAAGTTTTTTGTGAAACTTCATTCCAAGATTGTCCAATGATTCTCACGGCATCTAAAACTTAGAATTGTTTCCAAAAGTTTTTGACAAAGAGCTCATTGATTTCTCTTGTGACTTCATGCAGATGGGCAAACGATCGTCTCCTATAATAAGCTTTGAATGTTTTGATGACTCCCTGGTTCATCGGTTGAAGCAAGCTGGTTGTATTTGGTGGGAAAAATACAACTTTCATGCGTGGATTGAAATTAGTTACATTAGCAGGTGGATGACCTGGTGCGTTGTCGATTAATAGTCTCACTTTAAATGGGATTTGTTTAGATTGGCAATACAGTTCGACTTCAGGTATGAAGTGATGACCGAAAAAGGCCTCAAAAAGGGAAGCTTTAAGGATGCTCGAGGTCTTGTTTTTGAGAAATATATTCTGTTTGTAAAAGAAAACAAGGGGTAAACTAACATCTGTGTAGCTACAGAATTAGTTTGTCATAACAATAAATAACTTTGTGGTACATTGCAATATACTCATAATTGTGTGATGTGGAACTTGGATTATAAAAAAAATGAAATATTTTATAATATTTACTGATCTGTTTATGTAGGTACATATTAAAATGGAGGGCATAGTAGTATTGATGCAATCATTTTTTACAAACAAACTTTTCTTGAATCTATCATATTATGTTATCATTGATCATTATTAGTACCGGTAGCTGAAATGTTTGCACGGTGGTAAAGTAATGATTTGTCATTTTACAGATTGTTAGGTAGTTGTTCGTAAAACTAGTTTCAGTAATAGAAAAAGAAAATCTATAGTTTGTTTAAGAAGAACATCATTTACCATATTTAATTCTTTGGTATACAGTCAGGGACTTCACTATGGGGGATGGGAGAGGGGCAAGGTGGGCGTAGCCCCCCAATAATCTTAAAATCCAAAAAGTTGGGAAATTTTAGATTTTGAAAAAAGTTGGAATTTTGTTTTTTGGATTCAATTGCATTCAAAAACCCTAAAAATTCCAACTTTGGGTTTGGGTTGCGAATGTTTTTGTTGTTAATTACCAATATTCACAAATAACAAGCAAAAATGATGTCCAATCCAAAAATATTGGGCAATTCTAAATACTTTTGTACCAAATAAACCTTATCTTCTTTTAAATTATGTTCTGGGAAATTTAGTTCCACTACTTGTTATTGTGGCAACTCTGACTGTCACTGACATGCCATGCACTGCTCCAGGCTGCCAGATCAGTGTTGCCAGATTGGGAAAATGGGGGAATTTTTAAGTTTGCGGCAAATATTGGGGAAAAGAAAATGGTGGGAATGTTTCACAATAATGTGATGAACATGTTAAAATTTTTGTAATTGTAAAATAGTAAAAACTCTTAGTCCTCAAAATAGCGCCTACTCATAAATCCCTACTTAGAGAAGTCCATTTACAAAAAAAATACGAGGGTGAGCCTCCAGGGCCACACTCCACTGGAATTTATTCCATACAACATAACCCAGAGCCCTCTTCTGCATGATTGGAACCCCACACAAAAATTGTGGAATTTTAGACTTTAGACCCCCCCCCCCCCCCCAGTAATTTGTTGTAGCAACGTCTCTCTATTAGTACCACAATACCACAATCATTGATCATCGATCATGCCGAACTCTTGATTCTATGTAAACAACATAAAGGTTTCAAATAGGTTTAACAAAAAAACCAAGGCGTAAATCTCTACCCTATGTATCAAATAAAAATGTAATTTATTCTTACTATGTCAGTACACATTATAATAAGTATTAAAATTTATATAATATACAGATCTATTATTATTAACACAGGTCTTCTAAGTAACAAACTTAACAAATAACTTCTACTTAACTATAACTTGCAGTGTTCACTAACATTTGACATAAAAAATAATTACCCTAAATTATAAAACTAATAATAACTATATATTACAAAGTCTTTGTTGAGTTTTTGATTTAAAAAGCTTTAATATTGTTTTAAATATCAACAGAGTGACCGTAAAAAGCTTTAAGGCACCATAACTCATTGTATTGATTAAAAATCACCTTTTTAGTTTTTTATTGCTTTCAGTCAGTTTAAGTATATTGGCTGATTTTTTTTTTTTTAAATAACATCATCTTACTTCGACTGTATGTGGTGTGCCTCTCGGTTATTTTATTTAAACTGTATTTAAATTGTTCTCCGTTGTCAATAAACGTAACCAATGCTATCTTTGAAGGACATTGGAGACAAGATAAAAATTGGTAACTAAGTTTAGAAAACCGTTGTAATGACAGTGTCTTTTCACCTTATTGGGTTTATTGTTTTGTAATGTAGTAACATAAATTATCTTATTAAATAAACACATTTTAAGTACCTTTTAAATTTTTAAATCTTTGATAGACATTATTAACTCTGAGTCACTTACTACCAGCTCTTGGAAACCTAAAATATACTTCTTGGTTCATATAAAACTCGTACCTACAAGAAACAATAAGAAATTAATTTGGAGTAGGCCTACAATTCTACTCCATGTCATGGTTAGTTTAACTGGCTTAAAATAAAGATGTTAAGAAAAAACATATATTTTAATATTTCTCGTTCTTAATAATGGCAGGCAATTATTTCATTGAGTCTTCCATTAAAGTTAGACGAAACCAACACATGAGTTAGGATACTGAAGTGTCCACATTCTTTGAGATTCAATGTGAATAGGTAAATTGAGAGGTATCCGGTTACTACAGAGGCAGAATAAGGTTTCCTGAGATGTATGTGTATCAGCTATGGATTGTTTTCATTTAATTGCTATGGAGATCTGTTACCATATTAACAAGAACTGTTACCAGATAAACCTGAATACTTTTTACAAGGAGGTGTAGTAACATAGATTGTGCCTAGTCTCCGTGTATGCCGGTTTGTTTCTTGAAGGACAATTTTATATTTGCAGTCAAACTTCAACCCATAAATATCAAAACTGGTTGCCTGTAAACAAATCAACAAAAGCGCTTAAGTGAAACAAATTTTAAAAAGTTTATAAAATAATTTATTATTTTTTTATGAAGTTAGTAGTAGATAAAATTTAACAGTCAATATAATCATATACTATATACATAAATATACTGTCACTAAAAGTATGCGTATGTAAAAATAACCCATTCAGATTTGAACGAAAGCGGTAATATGCTATACAGTGGCGGTTCCAGACTTTGCGGGGCCCTGGGCGATAAGATATGGCAGGTCAATCTTACCGGGGGGTCTGGGAGTATAGAATACCCCAATAGGGTAGGAAATTTTTGAAAACGAAATGCTCTTAACTCACATTTTACGCTGTTTCAGCTCATATCAAACGTACACAGTTACCATGAATTTTTAGGAAAATACTTCCCTTATCAGGCCCAATTAATACAAACTCAATACATTCAAAAATAAAAGAGACATATCTTTTTACTGTCTAAAACATCTCTACAGGTCACACAAACAAAAATTAATAAGGTTACATTGTAGAGTAGATATTGTAAAACAGAACTGATGTAATAAAAAAAAAAAAAAAAAAAAAAACAGGTCAGTATTGAAAATAAACAGTGTTAGAGAAATAATTATGTTAAAAAAAACAAAACAAGTATAACTAACAGCAAACCTACATTGGGCTATGTTAGGCCCTTCATAAGATGTTATTGCAAAAAGAAAATTATATTACATATTACAGTATCTACAATATATTATAATGTAAACATTGTAAACAACTGGATACAAAAACAAGGCACAACAGATGATCCTTGGGAAATGTCAAATGTGTGACTGGAAAGGCAGAACTTACTTGATTAGTTGTCTAATTATTGGCGGTATGACGCGAGTACAGAGTACGGTAGCCTACGCACATAAAAACAATCTTGAAGCCATAAATAGTTCATATAGAATTATTATGTAAAAAAACCATAAAAGTAAGGAGGAAAACATATGAAATCACAAGAAAACAATCGTGTTGACTTATACTTACACGGACTGTTGACGTCAACTCACTCGACTGTCACTTTAAACAAATATTTTAAGTTTCATTTTGGTTAAAAAATAAAAAAATTTCAGTAAGTGTAAATCATTGATGCGGGGCCCCGGGCTGTCGCCCGTACCTGGAACCTCCACTGATGCCACATTTATTTGGAGCTGACGATTATTATTCAGCCTTATTAAAAAATTAAGACTTTTAAATTTAGCATTATGTTTAGACAATATACAAAATTTGTGCAATGGATATCAATAAAAATTGGTAGTTTTTTTAATAATATTGCTATTTTTTTCAAATATCTGGAAACATACTTGTACAACTTCCTTATTGGTTTTATTAAAAGGTACAAGGTACCGGTATTAGGAATAATATTTTACTGAAAAGTAAGTACAACAGTAATAATAGGGTAATTATATTTACCTACACAATTTGTGATAAATATAAATAATGAATACACCAACCTCAGTGGTAGCTTCTTCGGTTTCATGATTGGTTGATGTACAAGAAGAAGTAGGGGTCCAAGTCAACAAATAGTGAGAGGAGGCAGACTGACTCTTCCATTCTATATGGCAGTGTAACTTTCCGTTTCCCCAAAAAAAGCCAGTATGAAATAATCCTTGATTTCCTGAGCTTTTGGAATACTTATGTTGATTGTTAAAGTAATTTTTCCAGTTGTAACTAGCTAGAAAGTAAACATTAACTATTACATACAGGAAAGATTGAATAAACAGTTTTTTAGAGGCAAAAATTATCATGCCTACAAAAGATGGTATTTATTAGCCAATTTCCATAGGAAAAATGAGCTATTTGCAGTGGCCCTTATGGTGAGACCCAAAGTCGGGAGTAGCAAATGAGCACCGATCATGGTCCCCAGAACACGTTTTGGGGTGTCATTAAAGTTCATATACAGCGGTGGCAAAAAGTCCCGGAACAACCCAATATCTTTTTCCAGGTTCCACTTACACAATTGAAACTTTGCAAATTGTTTATGGGTATAAAAAAATACTTTTTTAGAATATGGATGATTTTTCACTTCCTCTGGGGGACCGCCCGTCAGGAGTCGGTGAAAAATCTTTAAATGTAAGCATGGGTTGTTATGCATATCATTTTAAAGGTCTTGATGAGACAAACACAACGACATAATAAAAATGAAAAATGGATGATCCTGAAAAAAGTTATGGCTGTTCAAAGTTTTGATATGCTGCATGTTAAATGAGCCTTATTCTAAGTTTAATATATTTTTACATGTTCCATGTATTACACGTTCAACTCTGCAAATTGTTTACGGGTATAAAGAACTACTTGTTTATGCTACAGTTGATTTTTCATCTCCTCTGGGCTGAATCAACTTATTCAAGCCGTCCCCCAGAGGAGGTGAAAAATCAGCCATATTCTAAAAAAGTAGTTTTTTATACCCATAAACAATTTGCAAAGTTTCAATTGTGTAAGTGGAACCTGGAAAAAGATATTGGCTTGTTCCGGGACTTTTTGCCACCCCTGTATATATATAAATACACCTATCTATTTGGCGGCCGTCAAAAAGTAAGCTATTTGGCTGCCACCCTTTAGAGAAGAGTATATCCATGTTTTAACTTGCTAAATTGATTGTGACCTTCTACGGATCACTATATTATATTTTTATTAATTTATGACTCCTTTAAGATCATGTTTCAATATTGGTGCTATTTGGCAGCAGCAAGATTGCGGCTATTCGGCGCAGGTGTATATAGGTCCCTTTTGGCTGCCATATCTGTTTGCCATAACATATGGGTACATTTAGCTGCCGGCAGTGTTGTCAAGTCGAACAGGTGTATATCTCGACTATTCGGCTGCCGGTATCAAACCTACATAAAAGGACATTTTAAGCAACTATAAATTTTTAAAAGTGTTTTTAATTATATTTTCTTAAAAATCTTTCATAATTTTCTGGGAAAAAAGTATTTCTGTATGGCTAAATGAACTTAGCTGTGTGCTTTTCTTTAATTTAAACTCCTTGTTTGAACTCCAAAGGAACCAGCTTGTATATCTTCACTCATAATGCCCTTCCTTTTTTTTTAATAACCTATATAGAAAATTAGTAATTAGGAACTTTTAAAATTAAAACTGCCATGGTACGAATGTAATAATAATAATAATTTGTTTATTGCTGGACGAATTAAATTGCACAAAGCATGAACAACAGGAAATAAAAAAACAAAATAAGTAAGTCTAGTAATAACTAACATTTATATAAAAGAAGTGATGACAAGCTCTTCTTCTTTTACTCAAAAACTCTTTTAAATTGTAGTAAGTCTTAGTTTTTAACAATGTCTTGAACCCTTTCCTTTTGAACTTGTTGGTAAATGGCTAAAATAGGTTTTCATACTTTAAATGTCTTTTATTATTTGATGTTTTGTGATTTGGTGTGGCCAGTTTATTTGTATTCTTCAAAATTTTTATATTGAAGTATTCTTTTAAATATTCAAAATATTTTTTGGAACAAAATATATTATAAAATACTAGCTGGCCCGACCCGGCTTTGCACGGATAGACAAATCAACCTGATACTAATAATTAGCGTAAGTGTTTTAGTTCATTGTAAAAAAAAAAAATGTTCATTGTAGGCCTAACCTAAAATTATATTCAGTTTTTGATCCAAATCAGTTGTTGATCAAAATCAGCTGTTTTAAGCTTTTCATACGAACAGCTGTTTTTTGTGCCCATGATAAAATCAAAAGAAATCTTTCTTCTTCTTCCTTAATATTGACCTTCCATAAGATTAACATTGAAACTTTGAGGGCCACTGGGGCGTAGCCCTTATCACTAAGGGGTATGAAAAATAGATGTTAGCCGATTCTCAGACCTACTCAATATACTAACAAAATTTCATGAGAATCGGTCAAGCCGTTTCGGAGGAGTACGGGAACGAACATTGTGACACGAGAATTTTATATATAAGATAAATAGATGTAAGGGTTAATAATTATTTTTATTTAAAGATAGTCTTGCAAGAATAATTTTGCTTTTTTTCCTGCTCGAATAGATTTCTGTTTTTGTAAAATAAATAGGTTTTGGATATTAGAATTTAAGTTGCCCCAAATTATAATAGGATAGCTCAATTTAGGGGTAATTAAACAATGATACACCGATATAGTAATGCAGTTTTTGTACAAAATGTCAATAACCTTCCGATAAGAAAAATTTTTGATGAAATTTAATTACTCAAAGAGTTTAGATGTTCTTAAAATTTAATGTTGTTGTCTAGTTAATTGTATTATTTTGTTATATAAATTGGTCTATAATATGAACAGTCACTTGCGTTTCCTTTGAAATACCCATAATACATTTTGAGGAAGCTTAAGTGTTTTCGGAGTAGATTTATGACTATTTACATTCTCTATCATTGAAGCTAAAATTTCCAGTTTAACATACTAATTTCAAAGGGGAGGAGATAAATAACTAATTTTGTTTTGTTTAAATTTGATATTTTTCTTACTCAATTTGAAATATACAATTGAAAAGTATATAAAATAGCAACAAGTACGGGATATAATAAAAACGGTACAATGAGCCGAGCAGACTATTTTTGTAGGATGCTAAATAAAGCAGGAGATTAGACCCGCCTTTTACTGAGAGCTTTTTAGTATTTACTGTAATGCAACATTTTAATGACCAAGTGGAATTAGCCAGCATAGGTAAACCAAGCGGAAATATCGAAGATGCGATTACGTTTCTAAACAACAATTATATGTTGGAGGAAGCGAGGCGTAGAACCGATCACAAAACACAGAAAATGTAAATAGGCCAAACCAACCACCAAATACCCAACATTTTCAAAGATCCTCTGGTCAAAAACAAAATAACTCCAATCACCCAAACCCAAATAGACCCGGTCCATCAAAACCTATTCCTAATCAGAAGCTGAAAAACTAAATAAGGAGATTGTGCCTAGGAAAACATTACTATATCGGAAAGACAGGGCCGTGGATAAAATAACAATAAATATAAATAATGGAGGGAGAAAGCTAAAAAAGCTAAATAAAATAAAAAGCTAAAAAAAATGTAGTGCCATTGGCTAGGATCGAACCTGAAATCAATGTATCTTTAACTGACAAATAGTAAACAGAAAGCATTAGGAAGTATTCATTACAACATACGGGATGATTTGCTAAGTAATCAAGGTGAAGTGGAGATACAGGAAAGCCTATAGAAGAGATTCCGGCAATTTTAGCGAAAATTGGACACAACCCGGCGGTATTAGAGATTGACACCAGTGCGGATATAATTGTAGTACAATTTAGTGATGGGTGAATTCGAATTAAAATAATCGGTTAATCCAAATGTCAGTGCAGATACTTTAATTAGAATGAATAATCCGTTTATTTCCGATTTTTAAACGTCACAGAGTAGATTTTTCTAAAACGATCTGATTGGTCGAGCTGAATTCGAATGAATAACCCGATTATTTTTCCAATTCTTAAGGGTTAGAGTGTAGATTTTTCTAATACGATCTAATTGGTAGAGCTGAATCGGATACCGATGCGCAAAACCATTCTGCGCAGATAATCGGATTCGAATGAATTATACGATTATTGAAAACATTCGAAACCGATTAATCCTATTAATTATTTCATCCGATTATAAACATCACTAGTACAATTTGAGCATTTAAAAACCAATGATGTAGAAATTTTGGAACTTCCTGTAGTAAATGTTGAAATATTGGGGGCAAAAACAATAGACATGAAGTTGTTAGTCGTAAAAGGTTAAAGGTCACGTGTGATAATGGGTTGTGACATATTATTCGAATTACAAGCCAGAATAAACATGGAAGACAAATGTATTAAATTTAAAATTGATAAAGAAGTGCGAATACCGTTTATAGAAAAACAATCGGCCATTAGGAAAATAAAAGAAAAATTGTTTTAATATAAACTCAAGGTAGAAAAATAATATAAAAGATGTTAACGGAATAGAAATAAATAAAAACAATTCAAGTAAAATTGATAAAGTATTAATAAAGAATGATTCAAATAAAGAAAATATAGGAGAAAGTAATAACATTTCTAAGGTAGTAGAAACTGAGTTACTTATGAAAGTGAGTACCGAGGATAGGATAGTGGTTGGAGACGCTGGTATTGAAAAAGGATGTAAAGGGACGCAGATGGGCACAATTGCTAAGGAGAAAAACGCGGGTAGGTTACAAACGGAAATAGGGTTGAAGCAATTCGTATCTAAGGAAGTGCGACTTCAACGAGGGTTAAATATAAATAAAATAAATAAAAGAGTCATTAATGAAGGTTTCACAAAGGAAGCACAGGATACATTTTTGCGTCGAAATAATGAAATAATAATAAAAAGAAAAGAAGAAGCATATTAAAAAGTAATCCAATGATAAATTGTTGGCAAAACACTGTAACGTCAAAAACATTACTTTATGAGAGCGACATTAACCACTGTAATTCAACAAGGTACAACATTGGACGTGACCCTGAACGGAGCGAAAGGAAACCTTTAATCGGAGCAGGAACACAAAATAATGTCTGCCGCATAGTGCATGCGTACAGTATGGAAAATGCATCCTATAATCTTTTCTAGTTGCCTGTGCAAATTCTACCAAATTTTTTCAATAATATGGCATATAATCATATCTGCAGACTACCGTGCAGTTTTTGGTTTCTAATTGAGCAAGGATACCTGGATACCTGAGTTTTATTTTATTTAAAAAAAGATTCATCGTGTTTTCCAATAACATTACTAGTATAGAGACTCTATCCAACTGAGCTGTCGATTTCTTTGACATCGTAATGAATTGGTGCGAGGTAGCTTGACGGAAACACGGACATTTCGACGGTACTCCATGATCATATTTTCATGAATTAGCAGGGTATTTTGTTAGTGTGTTGGGCTGCAAAATCCCTTTTCCCCGCTTTTACCAGATGTATAAAGATTAGGTACCATTTGGTTGCCTTATATGGCACGATTTGCATTCGATTTGGCGGCTGGTTCTAAATGGAAGCCGTATACGGCCGCCAAATTGCAGACCCAGTTATTCTGTCTTATAATGATTATTAATGACGAATAAAATTGATTTGTATTGGCAGTCAAATGGGACCCTAGTGTATATTTTTAGTTCCAAAAAGTTATGTCTTGGAGTGCTAGCATCGCTACGGTTCACAAGTGGATATTCATTTTAGCAATTTCTGCGCAAATCTGGCGGCCGAGGTCTGGCAACGCTGCAATGAGACACTGCATCCTGTTTTAACGGATGTGGCTCGAAGCTCTGTCTCACGTTTGCAGGAACTCCTGATTATTTCCTTATTTTGAAAAACCCTGCCTCTGAGGTTATTTTTATATTGGATTTTTATTGACTAAACGATGCTTTCTGTTTCTTTCTTTCGAATCATCGCTCTTCTTTTTCTCCGCGGGTCTGTGTAGCTGTATCAACATAAACTATATGAAATAAATACAGGAAATAACTATCAGTATATT
>JAGFPH010001165.1:138709-152939 GCA_018207615.1 Philaenus spumarius
TCTATATAGGTTATTAAAAAAAAAGGAAGGGTATTATGAGTGAAGATGTCCAAGCTGGTTTCTTTGGAGTTCAAACAAGGAGTTTAAATTAAAGAAAAGCACACAGCTAAGTTCATTTAGCCATACAGAAATACTTTTTTCCCAGAAAATTATGAAAGATTTCTAAGAAAATATAATTAAAAACACTTTTAAAAATTGATAGTTGCTTAAAATGTCCTTTTATGTTGGTTTGACACCGGCAGCCGAATAGTCAAGTTATACACCTGTTCGACTTGACAACACTGCCGGCAGCTAAATGTACCCATACCAAACAGATATGGCAGCCAAAAGGGACCTATATACACGCTGCGCCGAATAGCCGCAATCTTGCTGCTGCCAAATAGCACCAATATTGAAACATGCTCTTAAAGGAGTCATAAATTAATAAAAATATAATAAAGTGGTCCGTAGAAGGTCACAATCAATTTAGCAAGTTAAAACATGGATATACTCTTCTCTAAAGGGTGGCAGCCAAATGTCTTACTTTTTGACGGCCGCCAAATAGATAGGTGTATATATATATATATATATATATATGCTACCAACTTTGCGACGTCCATGTATTACTTTGCGTTCATATATTACCACGTCCGTATACGGACGTGATAATGACACCCTATGTTAATTCCGACTATTATGGTCTGATATCACACAAAAAAATCCTAGCTCTTAGACGTACTAAGAACTAACCCCCTATTGCCTCGGAATATTTCTATTCCATTCCATTTGGACAAAATAAATTAAATAGCCGAGCAACGTGGACGTCTTAGAGGGCGTCTTTTATACTGTGATATTCATTGTGCAGTTCTGACTCTTGCCGTTAGATTCGCTGCAGTCTATTTTCAATATACACGTCGTGAATACTCAAGTTTAAGCTGTCACGTTACGCACTTCCACGATTTGGCAACACTGTTCTTTGTATACGACCACTGTGAGGCTGCTCACTTGATGAATGATTCGTGTAGATTACTTGTTTTGTAAGCGTATTAGAATAATAGTACTTGGAGCGGCGAATAAGCCTGACAGCGGGAGGCGGGAAGTTTTTCCTGGAATCTAACGCCAACAACATGTTTCCTCTTAATTCATACGAAATGTAAATATTGCTCATACCGTGATCCACTTTCATTAGTTTTAATATTAGTGAATTCAACCCTCCATCTGACAGTTGATATTTCTATACCGCAGGTACTTTTTTACTTACTTGTGTACATTGTCATTTAAATATTTATAAAATCCAATCCATTTGAGTAAAGTATAAACTATTATACATTTTCTTGTTCAGAAAACCACAGAAAACATTTCATTGCAGTTGAATTTTCTACTTCACCACATACGAAAAATTACGTTACAAGTGGAAAAAAATACTTTGGTAAATAAAATTTTTTTTGAGACATTAAAAATGTGTAGTTAAAATATTTGTAAATGGTGCTAAAATTTCTTATAATACACCCTGTATGTCTACAAGTTATTTTAAGACTTTTTTGTTCTTTGTGTTTTTTTTATACGTCTAACTGTTCAAAAGATAGAGGGGTATCAAATTTTAAAAACACCCTAACTAAGCGGAAGATATTTTTGTATGGAAAGTTTTGAACCAATGAAAACGCTAACACTAAGAACAAAAAGTCTTAAAATAACTTGTAGAATCCAAATGCATTGTAAAATACTGGGTGTTCCATAAGAAATTTGAAAGTTGAGCGCCATATTAATTAGAAAATGATGGTCATTCACACATATTTCACAAGTTTCCCCTTTTAAAGTTTGATTCAAGTATTATAGCAATCTTACATCAATAGTATGGCTCGTGTTGTCTTGGAGAAGCCAGGAAAAAATTTGCCCGTGATAAAAGATGTTTTAAACGTGTTTTAATCAGCTGGATAGGGAAACTTAAAGTGATGACAAAATACGTTTTAAAAAGTTATTTTATTACATTTTAAATGAAATTATTTCAAAAATGTAAGTAAATTGTTCAAATATAGAATGATTGATCATTCATTTAAAACAAATCGCTTGTAAAACGGTTCAGTGGAAACCTCAAGTGAATGAACTCTTCAAAGAAGTGCAAAGTTGAAATTTTACCCCATGTTAAATCTCCATAAGAAAAGTTTATTTTCCATTTTTGACCCAATTAACATAAATATTTTCAAAATACAAATAAAACCTGCACATATAGGACCGCTAACCTTTGTTTTGGCACAACCCGCATGTAAATCGGTCCAGTAGAACGGTCAGGCTCGCTGTCGTAAGCTTTAAATCTTTTCCCTATGTTAAATCTCCATAAGAAAAGTTTATTTTCCATTTTTGACCCAATTAACACAAATATTTTCAAAGTACAAATAAAACCTGCACATATAGGACCGCTAACCTTTGTTTTGGTACAACCCGCATGTAAATCGGTCCAGTAGAACGGTCAGGCTCGCTGTCGTAAGCTTTAAATCTTTTCCCTATGTTAAATCTCCAAAAGAAAAGTTTATTTTCCATTTTTGACCAAATTAACATAAATATTTTCAAAATATAAATAAAACCTGCACATATAGGACCGCTAACCTTTGTTTTTGGTACAACCCGCATGTAAATCGGTCCAGTAGAACGGTCAGGCTCGCTGTCATTAGTTTTGAAAAAGTTTTTGAGTATATAAGATAACGTATCCAGCTCAATTTTTTACAGAATATATATAAATATATACTTTATTTATACGTGTGTTAAATTTCATTTAAATCTATTAATTATTTACAAGAAAAAATCATTTCGCTCGCCGCAACATCTAGGGTAAATCAAGGTTTATTCACACATATGACTAAGACATTTTTATAAATAAAATTCAATAATTAAATTTTATCGTATCTAGCTGAAATTTTCACAGAATGCGTATACAGGGTGTTACAAAAAGGTTGGGCTGGCTACGCATATTCAGATTCAACTTGCAAAAAAAGTCGAAAATGTAGTATAATATTTTTTCGATTTCGGCTTAGTTTAGCCTTAATTCGCCATTTTGTTTTTTTACAAAAATTCATTGTAACTCTGGAAATAGATAAGATATCGAGTTCAAATTTGGAATAATAATTTTATATGTTACGATTAACAAGTGTACCCAACACAAAGAATTTATTTTTATAATTTTCAAAATGGCAGCCGTTACAAATTTTTAACATGGAATATCTTGAAAACCGTTAAGTTTACAAAAAATTTACTAGAGACGAAATATTTTACTTTTTTAACGACAGACAAAATGCTGTTTTATTAGTTTCAGTAGGTCAAAGGATAACTGAGTTATCTACAAAAAACTAAAAACATAATTTCTTGGTAATTGTCTACAACAACTAAAATTAGCCTAATCAACAAGTTATTTAAAGCAGCATGGTTGGTAACATACAAGGATACAGCTCGTTTCTGTTCTAGAAGTTGTTCCATCAAATAATAAGTAGAATTCCAACGTGTGCTGACGTCTTGTACAAGTTGGCGATCTGGCAAGTTAATTTCTTGACGGATTGCTTTAAGTTTTTCTTGTGCAATAACGGAGTGATTAAAGTGGGTTACGATCCGCCTCGCAGCAGTTACCGTCTCCATAACTTCTGGTTGAAACTTTAATGATTCATTGACAGCTAGTTGAAGAGAATGAACGAAACACCTTGCAGAATTAAATTCTACAACTCATAGGCCTTTTATCATATTGGCTCCACTGTCGTGTACAACCAAATAATTTTTTTTTTAGGAATGTTCCATAAGTATGCAATGGCACTTAGCTCCTTTGCAATGTTTTCACCGGTATGTGAGCCAACAAACGGTTTCATTGCCAAAACACCATGTTCAAGAGTAAATTCTGGACATAACCAATGTGTGAAACTAGTATGATTGTGTAAACAGGTCCACATGCAAGTCGTCACAGATATTGATGTAGATTGTGAGATATTGGTTTTAATTTTTGAATGTATTCTGTCATATATATCAGGAATAATTTTTTCAATAATATAGTTGCAACTAGGAATTTTGTATTGTGGCACCGCCTTATTCATAAGTCTATTCAAGCCAACACATTCAACAATTGATAAAGGTTCATTATCTATAGCAATCATTTCAGCAATCAAATAATGATAGGATTTTGATTTAGGATCGTTCACGTTCCATAAAAGTTTCCTTTTGGTTATTTCCAAAAGAGTTAAGTGTTTTCTACTAGCACTCACATTTACACTAGTATGTTTACTGACAGACGTGGAGCGAACTGCAGTAACAGTAGAATACTGTTCAGGATGTTTGTTTCTAAGATGGTTCGTCATCGCAGATGTGCCTGCCTTCTTGCCTTCACCACCGCTTGAGATTTTATTGTTACACAACAAACACACAGCGAACTTATTGTCATGTTTATCAGTGCCATAGTACTTCCAAACAGGAGATCTTTTATTTATTGTCGCCATTCCACTACACACACTTCAACAACAAAATTCAAATGAACTCACTGACCGACCGTTGAGTACTGAATATCTGATAAACAATGCGAGCCACCTACCCTCCCTCGGTCAAAGAGATAAGTTCCGACTTGTCTTATCATGAATCATCGCTAAAACTAAACAATAAACATCACAACTGGAGCCGGATATTCGGCACACTTTGGCCTAGAACCTCACCGGATATCTGGTATCCAAGTGACTTATTGTTAATTTCAATAGGTTTTTAGCACAGGGTCTAGTTAAAATGACATGTGGAGACCTATAGGTAAAATGAAACTTGTTTATTAGCGACAGAAATAATGTACGGTATTACAATTTGATTCAGTTCTTTTTTTTTAAATAATGGAAGCCAAACCGGTTTTATTTCTACATTTATTTGTATGTTACTTTTTTGTGCAAGGCTTCAGTCATTTTGTTTTGTTTTTTTTTTTTTTGGTGTTTAACGTCCTACTGTTTTGCACTTAAGGCTAATGAAGACGGGACCTACAGTTTTACGTGGAATCCGAACCACAGCCAACGATGTCTGTTAAGAAACCATTTAGAAAATTTTTCGGGGTCAATGGGAATTGAACCCGAACCTTTCTATTGATGGTTGCCATGACGATTGATAAAGCAATGACGCTTTAACAACCACGGCCACCGTGGCATCATTTTTGTCATTTTGTTTTGTACGAGTTACTTTCCTGGTGTATTGGTTTTTCCTTTTCTCAATTAATTTTTCCCTTTCCGTATATGATTTGCAATTCTTGATTGATCAAATATGTCTAGTAGAGTGTTTTTGAATGTTCTTTACCCTACAACTTACTATTATTTAAAGGTATTTTTGTCTCACCAACATTAAATTACATAAATGATGGCAATGTCAAAATATTTAAATAATTATGGAATAACTTGAAATAGAGAATGTTAAAGTAAATGATTCAGTAAATTCTAAAATAAATTTTTCCTTATATTTTAAAAGTATATTACATATCATTTTAATTTGGTCATGCTTAAAAAAAAAAAAACATTGCATTTTTCAATAGATACTAAATGTAAAGTATATATTATATGAAATATTTTTGCCGGGATAAACCAGATATACAACCAAAGAGTACTATAATTTATGAGGAAGGAAGGAACAGATTGAGATACTGTAGTTGCATGGAGATCATCTAGGATGCCTCAAAATATTTATTCATGATGGGCTCTGAGATTTCTGTCGATAGCATTAGGTGAAAGAGATGACAGTTTTACTAGTCTGTTCAGCCTTTCTAATCTAGCAAAACTTATGTGTGTAACTTACATGCAATTATCAATATATGACTTCCTTCTCCTTCTCACTGAACTTAACTTTTTTTCCTTCTCCTAGACAGGCTACCCAAACGTATGCTGTAGCCCGAGTAAACTCAAACAAGACAATTGGGAATTTCTACAAAAAATAAAATAAAAACTTTGTTTGTTTTAAATAGAACAAGAACCTAAATAGGTTTTGGTCAAATAACTCTTTCCTGTTGCCGTTACCAATAATACTAAAACTAAAAAGTTAAGGTAGGAAAACTTTATAATAACAAATATATTTATTTTTCCATATTCTTTCATAGCAAATAAAGCGGTGAAAATTAGTATTATTCGAGAAAAGACATTATTTACACCAAAAACCTTTAATTTATAACAGTTTAGTGGATGTTATTGACACTATAATTTTTCAAACTTAAAACTGTAACGTGTTTAATTTTCCCAACCACGGTTTCATGAAGTTCTGGATATTAACTGAAATTTACAAAACATTGTAATAAAGGCCTATGGTGAGTTTCAATTTGGTATGTTGCCATGGGTCAAATCACTCCAGCATGCATGCAAATATCTCCCTTTATCGACCATTTTTAGTATAGCTTTTAAATTGACTTGCTTGTTTATCAGTATAATTTTGAAGTCTACATCAAGTTTTCAATTAGCTACTAGGCAGATTTAATATATATAAGGACATTTATATTAATAGTTATCGTAAAGTACCTGATTTTTGAAGTTTTGCGGCATTGAGAAATATTGAACTTTTTTCAGATTTCAGCCTTTTTTTTCCATACTGAGACAATGCCTGGACTTGCAAGAAATAGAGTGATTGCGGTTCCAATTTCTTCAAAATATAACTGGTTTCTTTCTATTAAAATTGTTAAGCAAAATATATGAATAATAAGTCATACAAAATACACAAATGGTACGGTTTTCTAGTTAAGAGTGTAAACTCATAGATTCAGCACAAATAAAACTAAACCATGCAAAGTGATTTTGTTATTTGTTTTTTAAACATGTTTCAGTAATTGGGGAAAACTAAAATAACTGTTAATAATACATACAACATAAGTTTCTTGATAAAATTACGGATAACTAAAAGTTTAGCACAAAAACATTTTTTAAATTTAGTTAGGAATTTCAAAAAAATATTGTATTGTTTCTTTTTATCTTCTTCTTAGTTGTGTGGTTGTTCTTAAAATTACAATACTAAACTTATTGTTTTGACTCCTAACCAAACTGTATGTTGTAGGTTTTATTAACAAATAAAAACGCAATAATAATTCTAGTTTTTTCTCAGAAAATGTATTAAGACTATATAAGAAGCTACTGATATTTTATCAAATACAATATGTATAGAATAATTTCAGGAAATTCCTGCGTTTAAAAGTTTTATTATTATTGGACAGTTTTAATACTTTGGTACCTATCGTATTGCACTCTTAATGGATTTCTGTCATCCTATCTGCACATTATGTTACCACAATGCTTTTGTTTACTCACACAATACCTCTATCTTTGTGATTTCATTCTTAACTGTAGTCTGGAAATAAACAGTTTCCTGTGAAAAAGACTCAATGAGATTATAGAGAACACAGATTATAGATTTAGTTTACATACAGGGTGGTCGGAGAGAAAGGAGCACCCGCCTTAATTTCTATTTGAACTTTCTGCTTAACTCCTTAGCTAAATCCTGTTTACAACAATCTTTTTCAAAGAAGGATTTCTGAGCAATGATTTTTAAATTTTGGTCTTATAGGTGCATGATTAATAGTACTTTGCTAGTAACATAAAAGCAACAAGGAAAAGTGCTTTCTGAAATGTAAATAAACAAGTTCAAGTGTTATTTCTTGTAGACTTTTGTTTAGCATAATTTTTGGCATTGTAAAGCAATAAAACATGTTTTATGCATTCTGGGTTTAATCATTTTCACATGGCAGATATCGAGCATATTAAGTGTTGGAAAATTGATTATTTAGGCGCAATTATTGCGGATTGAGCAAACAAAGAAATCTGTGATAGTTATATTAATACTGGCAACAAAATGATAACATCTGAAGACTTAAATTGTTGAAAATGACGCCTCATCAATATTGATCTGGTCAATAAAAACAGGAAGATTAGGGAGTTCAGATGTAGTGGAACTTGAATGCTGATAAAATAAAATGGATAGGGAAAACTAAAATTGAAAAATCTTTTTGTTTATTTGAAACAGGTATTTATCTAAATTGAAAAAAAATTATATTTGTAAACCACTATATTTTGATTCAAAACGGTTGCACATTGCAATTTTGTATGTACTATTAATTTTAAGCTTAAATAATCTGTTAAAAATAGTAGGTACAAACAAAACTGATTATTAATTTGTATTATTCTTAGATATAGGTAGTGACTATTAATTCCTCTCTTTTCGATGTTGTTATAAGCAAACTTACTATAATTTCATCAAATCTAATATCGATTTAAATAATTATTGCTTGAAGTATAATTATTCTACTAATAAATTCATCTAATTTAAATAAATTGAGTGATAATGAGTGAAATTACTGTTATTACTTTAAGGATAAACTATTTAAAAACAATAAATATGTTTAGATGACCTTCAACATTTTGAACACTTTATCTAAAACCCTATACAGTTATTGAGCAATTTTTTATTTAATTTCTGAATTTACCACAATGGTTCGATGGCTCACAAGTGGTACTTCAAAGGTTACCTGTTTGTTGTCATCATACTGTATTTGCAATCACCAACTATATTATAAATTGAAATTTCCCAGTAAAAACAATCGTACATTTTTAGTTTATTTTTCTAAATAACTTCGCAAAGAATGTTTTTGGAGCATTAAAACTTTAGTTTTCTCAGGTACTATTATTAAAATTATTGTCTTTTAGTCTTGTGCCAAGCAAACATTTAAGAGGGAAGTTTCTCAGGAATGTTTCCTTATATTCCCTAAAATGGAGCTGTTAAAATAACCCTCAACTCTTATTAGTGCAGTCGTGTTTTCACCATTCCTTTTCCACCACTGAAAAAACTCTTATGGTAAAGGATTTATAAAAGTTTGTATGCTTAAATATACCAAGTTTGTAAGCACGCAATTATTATCTGGAGCACATCGTCAGTACAAAAAGTATACACTTATAGAAAATAAAACTCACTACAATTATTAATAATTTAATTAAATTACAAGTGAAAAAACATAGACCAAGACCGGGAGTTGAACCCGGGACCTTCACGTTTCCGTCGTGATGCTCTGCCAACAGAGCTACCCTGATATCTGCAGATATTGGTCGATGTTATCTCACTTGTACAGTTTTACTGCAATTATTGAATTACCAGATTGAATACCTTGTGTATACGACATTGAAAACAATCTCAATTCTTATTTCGCAGCTTACAGTGGTGTTATTATTAATATTTTTATTTTTTCCGCTTACACACTTTCTCAGCAAGGTCCCGGGTTCAACTCCCGGTCTTGGTCTATGTTTTTTCACTTGTAATTAAATTAAATATCCCTTGCTGAGAAAGTGTGTAAGCGGAAAAAATAAAAAATAAAAACATAAAAATATATTAATAATTGTACATTATTATTACCATACAAATTATCACGAGAAAACTGAATTATTATTAAAGTACATTATTATTATAACAAGCTATTATGAAATCAACAAAAATTATCTTACCTACACTTCTTTCCAAATGCAAAATTTGTTAGTACTATTTTAATAACATCTTTTATAAACACTGATTATGTGTCATAGTGTTGTTAAAGTTAAGCAACAAGTATTCTAAGAAACATTCTCACGTAACAAAAGCCTTTGCTAAAAGTATGGACAAGATATTCCTTTTGTTAAGCCGTTCTTTCATTGACGTGGTCTATAAATGAGCAACAACAACAGAACAGCCCTAGTTGACAAGACACTCTCTCTGTGAACTTTTCTCTGCAGTAAGTAATTCAGTTATTTTATTTATTAGGTTATATAAACAAATTCAGAGAATAATAGTTTATCTATTGATATGTTTTATTTAGTTTATTGAGTAATATTAGATTTTCCTAGAAGCACAGTTCATTTAAAGTTTTTTAGAAATGTCAACAAATGATTATTTTATTATCAAACAACAAATATCCACATTGTTGATTTTTTACTTTTGGAACAATATTGAATTGGTTTCAAGTGTCACGTTTGTCCTATAGCTTAGTAAAGTACTAATTTTTCAATTCAAAATGATTTAATCCTGATAATATTTATAATTTAATTAAATATTTAGAAAGAAAATATGAGAACTGAATACGGCGTATAAACAATAATTAAGTAAAAATATATTAAATTTTGTCGAGGACGTTACTTCATACTTTATAGTCTGTATGGAGTAACCTGTCCTCTGGATCGCTCGGCTACCTGGGGTTGGCTCGGGTCAAACCCCAGCCCTAGTTTCCACCCGCAGCTGATTCCATAATGTGTCTCGTTTCTGCATCCGCACTAGGAAATTAACTTTCTTTTCGTGATCATAATTTGCCAATTTGTATCGAATATTTGAAAAGTACATGAAAAATAAGAAGAATGATACCAAACACGACAAAAATGGTAAAAAAAGGTTTGAGAGTAGACCTAAATCATGCTAGTTATTTTTGTCCATTTAATATTATTTATAACTTTGGCTTAGATTATAATTAATCCTACACATTTATTTAAAAAAATAATAAAATACGTATTTTAATGTAGTAAAAGGAGTTGTGTGTGCAAATTGATTTGGTGAGTTTATTTTCTTAGCGAGTTTCAATAAAAAGTAAAAAAGCAATCATTGGTTTTGTTTAAGTTTCGCGCAATAGATTCCCTCTAGTCCAACTTTGGGAAAACATATAATTATTAAACTATATTTAAATAATGTATTATTTAATAATATTGTTATGTATACATTTTTGACAACATTCAATTTAATATCGTTACAAAGAACCAACTCGATTGTTACCGCACACAAACAGGCTGCGCCTATAATGTTTGGTTTTTGTACCAAATTATGTCATGTTTGGTATCATTCTTCTTATTTTTTCATGTACTTTTCAAATATAGGATGGAACTTTGCAAATTATGATCATGAAAGGAAAGTTAATTTCCTAGTGGGGTAGCAGAAACGAGACACATTAAGGAATCAGCTGCGGGCGGAAGCGAGGGCTGGGGTTTGACCCGGGCCAGCCCCAGGTAGTCGAGCGATCCAGAGGACAGGTTACTCCATACAGACTATAATTATTGTACTTTAAACAAAGTAATTTACAAATTTGAGGTTTAGTAGTTATTTGAAACTAATATTAGATATGTTTTGAAAATATTGTTAATACAGTAACTTTGTCTGTATGTTTATTGGTTGTTAGAGATGAAAATTGTGACTTTAAACAAACAGTATAATTATTTGAGCCTTTAAAGAAGCTGTTTATTTTAAAATAACTATTGAAAACAGTGAATTTTGGTGCTGGCTATTTCAAATCCAACTTTTCCTTCATATTATTATTTTCTTTTACATACAGTTTTTCAATATAACTTTATAAAAGTGCTCATAAATTTAAAAAAAAAACGTGGGTGTGTTTAAGACCACACGTTGGAAGTGATACCTTCTATGACCGATTTATATTTGTATCAGTATTAATATTAGAGGAGGATAAAGGTCAACAAATTACACAAGTCAATAAATTTACTGTCAAAAAATATTATATCATATTTTGAAATTGCATAATTATAATATTATAATATAATAGTAATAGTATTATATATAGTAATATTATTATAATTATAATATTATTATGTAATAATATTATAATTATAATAAGTATGCGAAAAATAGGGATCATTATAATGTAAGCAGTATTTACTTAGTGACCAACAAGTTCTGTAGAAAGATCCATAAGGGTGGCGGTGTCGCTATTTTTGCTCAAAATAATTTTAATTTTGTTCCTTTCTTGGTTGAGGAGGGGATTAGTTTGGAACGGGACTTTGAATTCACTAGCACAAAATTTAAACTGAAGGAAAATAACATGGTTATAATAGGAATTTATCGATCCCCAAGTGGCAACTTGGACATATTTTTTGAGCGCTTGGATTTTCTTCTGCAAAAAATAACTTTAATAAAATGTGAATTTGTTATTTGTGGTGATATTAATATAAATGTTCTTAGAAAGTCTAGTTGCACAGATAGATTACGGGATGTTCTGGCAACTTATGATCTGAAATGGTGTATAGACTCCCCCACTAGGGTGGTGGGATCCTCTGCAACGGCAATCGACAATGTCATTTCTAACATTCCTCATGAAAATTTGTCGGTTACTGTTATCCAGTCTGGGATCTCTGATCACTATGCGCAGGGGATTGAGCTTGTTCGATGCTCTTTTCCTCTGACTAAACCTCAATTTGGAAGGATTAGGAATTATGGGCGTGAAAACATTGATTTATTAAAATACTTGTTAAGTAACGAAAGTTGGGACAGCCTCAAAAGTATAAACAATTTAAATGAGAAATTTGATTATTTTTACGATTCTTTTATATTTTTTCTAAATGTTGCTTGTCCTCTAAAAAGAACGAGATTGGGAAATAAGCGCAGGTGCTCAAACTGGATAACAAAAGGAATTCTTGTATCCAGGGATAAATTGAAATTTTACTATGAAATTTACAAAACATCAAACAGTTTTACATTTAAGGAATTTTATAAGAAATATAAGCGAATTTATAGGAAGGTAATATTAGGGGCAAAATCGTATGAAGTTTCAAAAAAAATTGGCTCTTCGCAAAATATTAGTAAAACAACATGGGAGATAATTAATGAACTTAGGAAACAAAATTACAAATCTGGGGAGATTAATTTAAATATTGATGGAATTAATCATTCAGAACCATCGTATGTGGCAGAGTTGTTTAATAATTTTTTTATTCGTAATACTGCAAATAGCAACACTCTTGATCCGGTAGGAAATAGTGGGGGGAGTGGAGTGTCATCATTGTTTCTTTCGCCTGTGGGTGTGGAGGAGGTCTCCAGGGTGTTTAGCAGTCTGAAGAATAAAACAGCTACTGATATTGATGGAGTTTCCACGTGGCTCATCAAACAGTGCTCTGATGAACTTATCAAACCTCTTATGGTTTTAGTTAATTCTTCATTTTCTAAGGGAGTATTCCCTTCAAAATTAAAACATGCTAAAGTACTTCCACTCTTTAAAAAGGGAGAAAAGGAAGATATAAATAACTATAGGCCAATTTCTTTATTACCTGTGTTCAGTAAAGTTTTTGAAAAACTTTTTTTGGCACAACTTCTTAGCTATTTAAAAAAATTTAATATCCTTTTTAGTGGCCAATATGGCTTTCAAAAAGGTAAGTCTACAGTGGATGCAATAGTCGAGTTAATGGACTTTGTTGTGGAAGGTTTGGATAAAAAAAATAAAGTTATGAGTATTTTTCTGGACCTTTCAAAAGCATTTGACTGTGTGGATTTCAAACTATTGCTGGATAAGTGTGAAAAAATTGGCATTCGCGGGCAACCTCTATTATGGTTGGAATCGTATATATGTAATAGGTCACAAAGTGTGTCTGTTGCAGGAAGGCTGTCTAAACAGGTCCAGTTGAGATATGGAGTCCCTCAGGGATCAGTTCTTGGGCCAATACTGTTTTTAATTTATATAAATGACCTTTCGTCAGTAATAAACGTGGATAAGCTAATTCAGTTTGCTGACGATACAACTTTGACCTTTCAAGCAAATTCCTTAGAAAGTTTGGAGCAAAAGGCTTTCTTACAGGTCAATGCCACAAATCAGTACTTGGATGAAAATAATTTGGCAGTAAATCCTGGAAAAACTAAGTACATGTATTTTAGTCTAAAGCATGACATGAACCAGGCGCCAAGTGTCTTTCTAGGAGAGGAAGAACTTGAGGAAGTAAACTCAGTAAAGTTCTTGGGCCTCCTTATTGATAATAAGCTTTCTTGGAGGAATCATATTGATAGTATCAGTGCAAAGATTGCCTCAGGAATATTTGCATTGAGAAACTTAAAGCCATATTGTACACCCTCAATTCTTTTGACCGCTTATTACGGGTTAGTATATCCCCACCTGTGTTATGGAATCCTTCTCTGGGGAAGTTCTTCTGTTCAGAATCTTCTCAGAATATTTGTCCTGCAAAAGAAAGCTATTAGGCTGGTAGCAGGACTAAGGAAATTCCAGTCGTGTAAGAATGTCTTCAGGGAGCTTGGTATTCTTACACTTCCAAGTATTTATATACTTGAAGTAGTCCTATATTTCAAATTTAAATGTGATCACGTCCAAAACAAGGACATACACAATTATGGCACCAGACAGGCAGGTAACTACCGTGCTAAAAAGCACAGAGTAAGCCTTTTTAACAAACTCCCTTCCCAAGCTGGTGGACGTTTGATAAATAAGCTCCCAGAAAATGTTAAAAATGAAAAAAATTATAAGATTTTTAAAAGCAGGTTTAGACAG
>JAGFPH010001165.1:153339-184539 GCA_018207615.1 Philaenus spumarius
ACACAATGGGTGTTCCCATTTAAACTATTTGAGTTACAACCCCTTGGCCACCCCCTGAGAAGGGGTTGAAATTCAGTTGTCTGTCAAAAGGTAGGGTATTTGACCAATAACTTATCCTGAAAGTTACAGTATTACATCTATAACAATTTCCAATTTATTGAGGTGTTCTCATACATAAGGAACAACCTTTGTATCGTATTCCTCAAAGTTTACTATGTTTTAATTGACTTATTGAATACAGGTGAAATCTACAAACTTAAAACTTTCTTGTTACATTCAATTTGCAGGTTATGTTCTAAGTTTGTAAAAATTTTTTATGGTAGGCTATGTATTTATTTTCTAACTAAAAATTAATTTTCCATTTTACTTTGTACGGTACTTTAAATGTAAAAGCATCAGAAGTAGATTAAACAAAAGAAACATACATACTTTTAATCTTTAAACAAGAAACACTGCAGTATTTTGCACGTTTAAGTAATAATGATAATGTAATGATAGTTGAAAGTATGTACATTGTTTACTTTTAACTAAATATTGTACTTGATATATTTGTTTAACAGATGCACAGACTTCTGTTGCTGCTGATCAGTGTTACACAGTTTAGAGCAGAATCAGTTTCATTAATATCAGCTTTGCAGTCAACACTCTGTGCTTCTGAACAAAAACGGGCAGAAGATGTTGCGGAGGAAGTAATGGACGATGTAATCCCTTGTTCTTGTGAAACTGTAAACAAGTTTTTGGATCTTGGCAAAGAGTACTTTCCACGGTATCTACCTAGCGTGGGGTGTAACACCAGAGCGTGTTGGAGGGGTCCTTATCGTTGTAAACAGAAAGAATATGACGTTAAAGTTCTCAAGAGACGAGACCAAGCTGATAGAATCAACCGTAGGATTGACCCGACCCTTCCCGAGTCGTTGCGATCTATTTGGAAGTTCGCCTTGGTCGAAGTCACGGTAGCTTGTGTCTGTTCTCTTTAGAGAGCCCATGGATCTCTTCTTCTCGTATAACATTCTCGAAAAATTATCTTTCAAGATTATTAAATTAATTTAATGATACATACATATTATATTTTAAACGGTACTATGTATACTTTGATTTCTTAACAGGGTTTCATAACTGTGTTTTTTTTTAAAGTTTAGTAAGTTTAACAACATAAATGTTATAAAATGTCATAATTCTATAAAATGTTTTGTTTGTAAAGTTAATAAGTTATTTTTCCTAAATACAACTCAATGGCCTTAATATCGTCCAGGAGATTAGAGTGAACTAGAATATCCAGAAGTTCAGTGCTATAATTTTCTCTGAATCAATTTTGCGCTCTTATAAAAAATAAAAACTTGCATGAAACAAATTATTTGATACACAGACAGAATGCATGCAAACTATTTCTTCCTTGTTTGTTTTTAAGAATGATCTTTCTGCTATCACAGTTGAGACTGGAGGTGTACCAAAAAACTCTGACATGATATTTTCTTGTCTATGAGACCAAGGGCGGATACAGAACGTTTGGACAGGGGTGGAGGTTTTTTAGGGGGGGGGGGGTTATGGAATACTACCAGGGGAATGGGGGCAGGTCCGGGTTTTGTTTTTTCTTGTTGATAAAATCATACTTTGAAGCAAATAATCATAAAAATTGCTACTGATATTTATTTACATGTATAAAAACTTGTATGTTTTCTAATAGCACCAGTTAGTCTCATAAAATTACAAAACTCCACTCTCCAATGGCACAAATTTGAGCTTGAGATCACACGTCACAACAAACTAGCAAGTACCTCACGAAACACAGAACATTGTATATGCACAGTTCCTACTCACACTCACTTACACTATGGGTGTGGTTGTGCGTGAGTGTGATAGCAGACAGATATCAGCTACCCGCCTAAGGCTATTTTCCAAATCAGCATTTTACTTTGTTCAACATTTTCCAACGATTTTGGTTTGACTTGTTTTTATTTACTTTCAACACTAGAACTGGCCTTGTTCGCCCATATTTTTTGCGTTGTGCAAGCATTTTTTTTTAAAATTCACCAAATATAATAATTGTATCCCAAACCAAAGTTATATTATAGCTGTTTTATAGAAAACGGACCAAAGAATTCATATATGCAACTAAAAAATCGATTGATGTAAAATTTTAAAAGTTTTAGCTCAAGAAGTAAAACATTTCCAGTAACGGAAAAAATCCAACTTTAGGTCTACATAAAAAGAAGTAAACAATTTTTTCAAAATATACAAAATTTTTGTAATTTAGTTCTAAATAGAAGTGTATAAGGATATAGATGAATTTCAAAGAAAAATTCTGAAAACACCAGTTTTTATGTTCCTACTACAAGACCGCTAACAAAATTAAACCTATTTTGAAACATTATTTATGATTTACCCAAAAATTTAATTTAATAATAATAAATTGTAGCGAATAAATCATAGAATTGAACGTACACTTGAAAATTCTAATTTTATAAACTTATTTCACTTTGTTTCACTAAATTAGATCACCTAAACAAAACCATCATATACAGTTCCATGCGTCACATTTTTTTCGGACAATGAGAAAAAGTAATGGATAACGCTCCAATTGCTTTGAAGAAATGTACGTATTTCTCGGAAATACCCGAATAGAATCCGAACACTAAATGAGGTTTACCTTACCAAATGAAAATATAGAGTTTCTTCTTCAAATCGATAAAAATATCATTACACAAATATATCGATTTGTAATAGGTATATCGATTGCAAAATGTGCTTTCTCATTGGTTGAAATCTGTCCATTTGCAAGAGTTTACAGAAAACTTCATATCTAAGAAACTATAAGAGTGACGAATGATTGGAAGGCAGTGTTAGAAAGTTTAAATCTTGACGAATCCAAAGATTTCCTTATACCTTTTTCAAAACAATTATGTCAAACGATTTTGAGCCTTAGCATATTGACAAGTTTGTGTCATTTCTTTGTGTTTTCTCGCTCGGCATTAGCTGTTTAGAAAACTACAACTTTAAAACGATGATTACATAATTATGTAAATATACGTTTTAGAATAAATATTTAAATACGAAAACTAAAGTTTAAAACATTTCCTTTCCAATGTTTTGTTTTATTCAGATTGGATGATTTTTAGTGGGTGAAATATTCATATTCAGTACAAGTTGCGCTGTATGAGACGACGCATTGCGCCTATACAGTGAGCTGAGACAGTGAGCTTTGTTTGCCAGTTCCAGGGTTGATGTAGTTAACACATTTTCTCAATTCATTCTATTTTTCTTAGCCACGTTTTTTCCGTATATTATTATTTTTTGCTGACGGGGGGGAGGGGGGGGGGCGAATTTGCCCCTCGCTGGATCCACCCTTGTATGAGACTAACTGTCTGATTAAAGTTGTTGAGGAAACGTTAGCTTCTGAGACTGTTTGACCTTTGATGGTGCTTTGTGTGAATGTTGCGGTAGAGTGACTGCAGATGCAGCTTTATCAAACTGTAGTAATTAATTTCCCAATACTTACTTGTATGTAAAACTATCACATTGATAAAAGGACAATGCAACCTTTTTATTGGGAAATTATATTGTGTTTAGGGCTGCAAAGAAAAGGGAATAGGATGTTGGTAGTATTTATACTATTGCTCCCTGGTAGTTATTACACTGCATAAATTAGAAAATGACCTGTAGTGTTGGAGGCTAGTTTAGATTTTTTAAATTATCAGTTTTTCATTTGTCTGCAAATTTGGTTTCTGAACAAGTAAGTAACATGTACATATGAATAAATAACTTTGTCTAGTTGCATAAAAGAATAAGCAAAATCCAATTACAAAGTAGAACTAACCATTTTAACAACTTAAAGGCAGTTCTAGTAACACTTTAAATACCAGGTAAAGATGTTCTTATCAAATGTATCAAACATATGACTTACACTTGAAATTGTCGCCTGTTGGATACATACAGATTTCTCAGTTGTATTTTCAGCCAAGGAACTCCAGAACACCTTATACCACTGTATGGGTAGATCGGACTCTGGAACGTCCCACCTCAACAATCCGTAAAGTGTTCCATTTAACCAGCCTAATCTTGAAATTGTTAAATTGTTTGGCATTTTAGGGGTCTTCGGTTCTGTAAAAAGTTAAATTAATTGTAAACTATTCAGGATAAATTCAAAGCAAATTTAAATAAGAACTGCATACAAATTTTATCAAAATGTACCACTTACGGCAATGTTATTAAGCATTACTGCTATCATTAATTAAAGATAAACTAATGAAATGGTAATTATTGTGAGAACATGCCAGTCTGGCGCTAAGAAAATTATGTTGAATAAGTGATTATTATCTCAAGTTGTGAATGAAAATACTGAACACAAAATCAAAAACAATATTGTACATAATATAATGAAATTTACTAATATTATATTGTTATAAAACAGTTATTTTTTATTTTTAGACAAATAAATGTAACATTTCTTTGAATTGTAATATTATAATTGTTATTAATTACTTGTTAAATTACCAATTTAACAATATTTTATTACAAATTATTTTTATTTCAATTTAATTTCCCTCTTTTTTCTGGGTATACAATTATTAAATTTATAAGATCTCTTAATCTCCCGTTAATAGTTACCTTACATTTCATTAAACTTGCTTAGCCTATTATTACAAATTATTAAAACTTATTTAATAACTATATGTATAAATAATACAGGTGTCTTTTTTTAAATGGGCCACCATTGGCTTCTTTTAAACTATAAATCTGACAGCAATCTTTAAATGGGAGAACCTTGCTTTGCTTTTTGAGAAACTAATAAATATGAAGTTAAAATATTTGTAAATGGCTGCCATTTCCCAATATGGCGGTCAACTTTAGATTTTTTTAAGCCGGGTTTACAACTAAAAGTTGCCTACTTTTTTGATAATTCTGTGTAAACGCTACAGCAACTCTCTAGGTTGTCAACCGATTTTCGTAGTTTCCACCCAAATTTCGGTTGCCAACCGTTTCCCGCGAGGAGTCGGTAAAGATCAAAAGAAGTTTTCAACTTCGGTTGACAACCCAAGTTGCTGCACTTCGCTTCGTTTACATCCAGTCTCTGCACCCCTCCCGCTCGTTGCTACCAATGGCTCATCCCGCTTCCTTTTCCTCGTGTGTCTAGATGTTGCCAACCAAAAGTTAAGACGAATTGGTATTTGGTTGACAATTCTGGTTTGCAACTTTTGGTTGTCAACTTAAGTTGTCAACTTATAGTTATCAACTCCGGTGTAAACCTGGCTTAAGGAACACTCTGTATTTTAAGATAATTTTGGATTTTACAAGTTATTGTAAGACTTTTGTGTTCTTGGTGTTTTTTTTTTATACAACTAATCGTTTTAAAGCTAGAGGGGTATAAAGTTTTAAAAACACTGTAACTGAGTGGAAGATATTTTTGCATGGAAATGTTTTGAACCAATGAAAACACTGTTAACACTAATAAAACATTGTTTAGACAAACAAATAACTTATTAAAATCAACAAATACGGTTTTTGTTAATTTAAAAAAACCATAATACAAAGGAAATAACATATGTTACAGGTACCAACTTTACTTTTCATGTGTGACAAATTTGTAGTTTTGTCACTTAGTTCCTCTGTATTATAGGTTTAAAAAAATGTGTAAAAACCGTATTTCTTTATTTAAAAAAGTAACTTGTTTATCTAAACAATGTTTTGTCAGTGTTGAGAGCATTTTCATTGGTTCATACATGTTTCCTTACAAAAATATCTTCCGCTCAATTAGGGTGTTTTTAAAATTTTATAACCTAACTTCTAAAGGATTATTTGTCTAAAAAAACCCCAAGAACAAAAAAGTCTTAAAATAACTTGTAAAATCCAAAATTATCAAAAAATACTTGGTGTTCTACAAGAAATTGAATGTAGACCGCCATGTTGGAAAATGGCGGCCATTTAAAAAAATTTAAAATACATTTTAATTTCTCAAAATACGAGGAAAAGTTTCTCATTTAAAGTATGTTGTCAGATTTATGGTTTACCAAGATACCAATGGTGGCTCATTAAGAAAAGACACGCTGTATATTTAGTAGTAATAATTATAAATAAAAAATTTATAATTCAAGCTTTGAAGTTAGTAAAAAATCTTAAACTCACAAACTAGTCAACATTTATTTATTTAAATTAAATGCGATCTTATAAAATTGTTCTCGCTGTCAAAACTTTTTATTAAGTTTTATAAAGTTATTTGTGACCACAATTGAGTCGAATTTTTATTCATAGTATATTATAACTAGCTGGACCTTATAAACTATAAATACGTACAACTAGGCCTGATTTTAAATTTAATTATAGGCCTACTTATAATCTAAAAATTGATGAATTTCGTCCTCTAATTTGCATACAATTTATTGCCACTAATTATTTTACTATGGATCGCAATAAAATTATTTATATTTACTAAACTTAAAACATTTAGAAATACATTTTACACATCTGCCACATGTAACTTTTTAAAAAAAAGCTCCAATGATTGCCTAAACTCCACACAGGCTAACACATTGAACTTTAAATATTAAATAACATAATAGCCTAATTTCAATTAATTAACACAATGCATATTATGGTCTATATACTAATTAATTCTGAAATCTTATTTTATTGTACATTTTTTTAAAACTAATATTCACATTCATTTGAATTTAATTACTCATATTGCAAAATATGCGGTATATCCCAACAAGGCTGTAGCCAGGAAAACTTTTTGGGAGGGGGTCAGGTCAGGACCGGGGATTTGAATTTAAACCCTTTTAACAAATTCACTGCTAAAGACGCACATGTGAGCTTGACACTGAACACTATGAGAATCGGCCGCCGCACAGTGCATTGGAAGTATTTTCAATACACTATGCATTGCTTGCTTCGCACGCCAACCCTCGTATTGGGAGTATTTTTAATAGGTATACAGTGCATTGCGTGCTTCGCACGCCAACCTTTGTATTGGGAGTATTTTCAATACACTATGCATTGCGTGCTTCGCATGCCAACGATCGTATTGGGAGAATTTTCAATACACAGAGAATTGCGTGCTTCACTCGCCAATTTTAAGCCTATGTGCTATGGACGCTTTAAAATATTAGTAATTATTGCGTAGAAAGGTACAAAAATAAAAAATAAAGTAATTTCTACTCATTTAGGCTATAAATATAAAAAATAAAAGGTCAGCTCCTAGCATAGGAAATACGAAATTTCAGCAGTGATCCAATTTCCATGCTTATTTTTAAAATTTTGATATAGTTACCCATGTAAAATATTGTGGGATGTATGGATGATGAATGATTTTGTTTTGTTAGGTTTAATAGTGTTTAAATTGTGTCTAAGTATCATAATCGATTGAAAGTTTGCTGGTTTACGTACGGTACTGAACGCATAGGGTGTCAGTTTCTGAGACTTGCCGCAGATTTGACGGCTGCATTGCAAAGACTCGTAGTCTAAACAATATGAATCAGTTTCTTTACGTAAACTGAACATTTCAGGACGGACACAGTATAATAACCGTTTAAGAGTTTTTGTAAGTTTAGACGAAAATTTAACAGGACAAGTCATTTTCAATTTACTACCTTTGCAGCTCTCAATGTTAGTACAGTTGGAGTAGGATGGCTCCATTTTTAGTAAGTGTAGCTTATTACGTTACCGGCATCAAACTGCTTATGTATTTGGGGCATAATGTGTTTTGACCAGCGAGCACAGAATACAATAGAGAGGGCATTCAGTAAGTAGCAGTAAGCAGGGTTGAAGCCATGTCAGCCATCTTTGATGTGTATGGAAACGTTGTTGAGCCCATAAATGGGTAGTTCTGTAAACGGTGCACACCTTGATAACACCGTCATTTGAACCCCTTAGGATGGGACAAAAATTATCAAATTTTATACATAGGTAGGACATTGAAGGAAGGCAACAGAGTCCGTAGAAAGTGTAATTAATAGGTACCTATTGTGTTTTTATTAAAATAATTATTAAAACTAATCCTTTTACATTAAATTTAATTTATGACATTAAAAAGTTAGTATGTGAGAACTTTTTTTATTTTTTAGGTAGAAACAATCTTTCAGCGAGATAGTTGTAGCTAATTAAATGATCTTAAATTTTAATTCCAAACAATTTTCGATGGAACTTATAGTTTGTTTAATAATCCAAAATAAATAACCGCTATGTTTAGTTATACGCGCCCACCGTCGCGGACCAAGGCTCTATGTTGTTCTACCACAAAAGTTAGATCCAATACTCTGCCTCGTCTGATTTGTTTTACTCTTTACATGCTGAGGAAGTTAAAACAATATAAGTAGGAACACATGGCAGTTCACAAACAAAATTAGACACCTAATCATATGTTTTAATGCAAACAAAGCAAGATATACAATTTTCTTTTTCTCTATAAGAATAACATTGGACAACGTACAGTAGAGCGTCGATAATCCGAACGTCAATAATCCGAAACGTCAAAAATCCGAACGCGTTCTGAGGCAGCCCATGCAAAAATTTCGTTTTCGTTTTCGCAAATTCCAATTATTGCGTCGTTAAAAATTTCACAAAAATCTTCATAGCAGTTTGACATTATTATCTCTTTTTAAACACTTCTTAATACCTGCTCTCACACGCCCTCACAACAGACTGGCTGTCAGTATTTTCACTGTCACGCCCATAAGCTGCTTTAGCGCTAGCAGTAAACATACAGAAAATTTATTCATTTCTCTTTGTGTAATCATTATAACAGTGTGCCGTACATACAGTAGTGTACTATACAGTATTTTTACTTTCCTTACCCTATACTAGGTAAGGTAAGTATTGCGATCGACCTAAAAATTCGATGTCGAGTTTTCATAATATCTTTACGTTTCAAGGCCCCCTGAGTCCAAAAAATGCATTTTTGGCAATTGGTCTGTCTGTGTGTCTGTGTGTGTGTGTGTCCGGAGTGCACAGGGCAAACGGCTGGACGGATCGAACTGAAATTTACAGGATATCTTCAAACACGTAAACAATTAAACCCATGTAAATTTGAAGCAAATCGGAGGTGGTGTCTTACCGTGGGACCAGTTTTTAGCACATTTTTGGTATTTACTCCAAAACCCCTCTAACGATTTTGATTAAACTTTGCTAACATACTCTACTCAGACCCCCTTAACACGCTATGTACGCTATATACCCTTAAAAATTCGTTGAAAAAAGTTATTACAAAAACGCAAGTTATTTTGTTTGTATCTCCGAAATGGCTGGTCCTATCGACTTGAAAATGGTCTCATTCGATTCAGCGTCCAAAAGAATGTCAAAAAAGATACCCCACTCAACTGTTTCCATTTTTTCAAAAATTGACCCCAAAAACGCCCTTTTTGGGGGCAAAAATGACTTTTTTTAAACTAGCCGTGTTTGGTATCGACCTTGACATTTTTGGGGGTGAGAAATCGATTGAGACCAAAATCAGGTCCGTGGGATTAACCGTTTTGAAGTTAGTACCGCTTTCTTCGAAACGGATACTCCTATTAACTCGAAAATGGTATCATCAATCTCTCGCTCGAAAAATTTGGTAATTGATACAGCATCTATTTTGGTAAGGAAAGTTGTGTGATGTGCACACCAGATGTTTTTTATTTTTCATTTGTGTTAACTACAATGTACAAGTGAACTTTTAATTATTATGAACTGTACTGTAATCATGTTGGCCCTACTGTGTACGTTCATGTTCTTCTACATCATAATATGTAAGTAGTCTTACGTATTGTATTGTAATTACATTACTGCTTGTACTGTTTAACCACTTTAATCGATTAAAGGGAATATACTTTAGCCTATATGGTAGTATTTGGTTGATTTCAAAAATCCGAACAAATTGATAATCCGAACCCCCCTCGGTCCTAATTAGTTTGGATTTTCGACGCTCTACTGTACTGTGTTTAGTACTTTCAATATCTCTGTAACCAACAGACGTAGAGAAATTATAAGAAGACCAAATTGTGAGTCTTTTTAAACCAAATTCAATTATGAAAAGTAAAGTTTGATTTACTAAAATATAATATGTTAAAAAACTCAAAAAACTGCTCGGCACTAGAATGACTCATGCTCTGCGGCCGCCATGTTGGATGTGTTCTGCGCTTTTGGGTGGCTTCAACTTACTGCTACTGCGTGGCCCCTCTATTGTATTCTGTGCTCGCTGGTTTTGACTCAATATTTTGCCGATACGTTTATTCGTCATACCCCAGGATTTCAAAATGGAAACGCTTCTGGGATGGAGCAAAAATAAACATTAATAATTTTACACACGTTTAGTATGATTTAAAGTAACGCAGGGTGATTAATGTACAGATCTTCTATATAACAATATAATAATCGGAGGAATCCAGCTGTAGATTCAAAATGGCACAAATACGTAAAAAATTGCAGTTATGGAAAATCTGCAGTTTATATCTTGTAATTTTGAGTAAATCTTAAAAATTTAAACTTCGTTTTCTATGAAGAATTTTATCTAAATTATTAGTGACTAAAATTAAAATATGTAAAACCAAAGTGGATGCAGTGCTTCAGGTTTAACGGTATTAATATGACTCCCATAGCATAAAATGTTGGTTGAAGGCAGTTCTAGTTGAACAGTGATTGGTAAGGTCTATTCATAATGAAAGTATTCAATTGAGTATTTCCTGTCATTATAACACATAATTACAGCAAGGTTGTGCAGGAAGCATTTTAAGAACTCTATAAAGAAGGAAAACCCCCCGAATCACAAAAAACAAGCAACTAAGAAAAACTAATGACAATATTTGTTTATTATACTTCCCCTTTATGTAGGCTACATTCTAATGACAGTCATCTAAAGATAGGGTGACCAAATCATAAACTGGAAAAAAAGGGACACACCCAAGGGGGAGTCTGGGGGATACCTTCAAGCTAAAGGGGGAGGGGGTCCGGGAACTATTCATGTCCCTAAAGTTAGCCCCACTATTTTTTGCAAATCAAAAAATGAAAGTTTTGGGTGGTTTTGCTATCTTTAAGCTGCTTATACCAAAAATTAATTTTCTTAAATCCGCAAAAATGGCGGAGCAAAACAAATTTGCAAAATAAGTTAGCCTGCCATTTTTTGCGAATGAAAACTAAACACGCTTGTTTAATTGCACTCGATTTGTGCTGGTTGTGTTGCGTAATCTAACTGTGCAAGCGGCTACATTGTCATAGCGTCCGTTTTTAATATAGTTCCACTCTTTGGAACCTACATTGACGCTGAGGAAAAATCAGTGACAATTTGAAACGATAATATAAAATTAAAGAATAAAGTTCAACACCAGTCACTCTGACTCTGACAGGCCGGCAGGGACACTTGTCACTCACGCTCACTGTCGTCTGTGTCTGTGCAGCGTCGGAAGAGTGGGGGAGGGGCAACAGTGCAGCCATATAATTAAGTTATTTGAAGTTATGTTATAAACTAGGGGCTCGCTTTGCTCGCCAACCCCTGCGATGACAAAAATGTCTAATTTTGTTCATTATATTTACATTTTTTAACAGTAATTTTTACGGAAATAATGATTGATTAGGACAGAGGCTCTTGGATATAAGTTTGGTGGTGGGGGTAGCTGTTACCTGTACATAATGTAAGACAGAGATCGAATAGACTCTCAATATCCCCAACATTTGTCCACAAAATCCCTAATTTTATCAATAGTTTTTACATTTTTTCAATTTTTTAACAGTAATTTTTACGGAAATAATTATTGATTAGGACAGAGGCTCTTGGATATAAGTTTGGTGGTGGGGGTAGCTGTTACCTGTACATAATGTAAGACAGAGATCGAATAGACTCTCAATATCCCCAACATTTGTCCACAAAATCCCTAATTTTATCAATAGTTTTTACATTTTTTCAATTTTTTAACAGTAATTTTTACAGAAATAATTATTGATTAGGACAGAGGCTCTTGGATATAAGTTTGGTGGTGGGGGTAGCTGTTACCTGTATATAATGTAAGACAGAGACTGAATAGACTCTCAATATCCCCAACATTTATCCACAAAATCCCTAATTTTATCAATAGTTTTTACATTTTTTCAATTTTTTAACAGGAATTTTCAATATTTTCTGAAAAAAAGTAGCATAAAATATTCTATAAATAGTCCTCTTCATGTTCATGAAAGTTTCATTAAAATCGGTTCAGCCATTCCGGAGTTTAGCCCGGCCAAACAAACAGACAGAATAAACAATTTTTAAATATGTGTTTAGGTTTTGGTAATGTAAATAACCATATGAGCTTAGAAAAAAGCTTATATTTTGATCACAGACAGACACTTCAATTTTATTTATATGTATAAAATAGGAAGTTTCAGTGATTTGAAAATGTGTTTAGTTTTACGGTGACAATCCTGTTTTTACGGGACGTTAGGTCACCTTATCCTAAGAAGATTGTTGAACTACTAAATTGTAAGTTTAGTAGAACAACGGTTGCAAGAACTCCACCAGTAGGCACGGAGCCGATGATAGGAATATCTAGAGGCTAAGGGAAAGGAAGGGTGAGGAATAATGTTCAATCAAAACATTTACATAGGATGGAGAGAGATGGCGAGGAGTCAGAGACAGGCACAGGACTTCATTGGTGGCCTGGATGGACGTCTAAAAGACATTCTGGCTGGGTGTTTGAGATTGTTCGTTGGTCTACTGAAGAGACAACTCATGGGATTAGAGAATAACCCACTACGTCGAAGGTGTGAATAGAAGGAGGAAACTTCGTTCCATGTTCTATGTAAATGTGACGCCCTTGCATTAATTTTGTTTGTGTAGTGTCTTTTGTTATTGTGAATTGACTTCAAAAGAAGTTCAAACAGTTTTTGTTTAATTATTTCCCACTTTTAAAAACGAAGACAGAGATACGCTTAAAAACAAACACGCTGATGAAGCAAGAAAAACAGATAGTAGAGGTAGAGAGAGAAGAGATAATAGTAAAATAAACGCTTTGGCACACACTTTCTCACAAACATATTTAAATTATTAATCAGATTCACTGTGACTGCATAATTGTATTAAAGTAGGAGAGGAGATACATTTAAGTGGGAGAGTACTAATAAATATTATTATTATTAGCTAGAGAGAAAACTATTCGATCGATTTCAAACAAATTTGCACCAAACATGTCAGTTAGGCCTGTATAGATGCACAAAAAAAGTTTTTGAATCATTTTTAAAAACAAATCCCTTTTTGGCCCAAAAACTCCAAAAATTGATTATCATTATTATTATTAGCTAAACGAGAATTTTTAGAAAGATACGGTTTTTGCTTACGGTAGGGTACTTAAAGGGCTACAAACAGGCTAAATTTTACCGAAATCGTCAGAGCTGTTTTTTTTTTATTAAAAAATAATAACTGATTTTTTATGGGTTTTTGGCCAAAAAGGGGGTTGTTTTTCAAAAATTTTCAAAACCTTTTTTCGTGCATCTATACAGGCCTAATTGGTATGGTGCAAATTTGTTCGAAATCCATCGAATAGTTTTCTCTCTAGCTTTGTATACATACAGACAGACATTTTGTAAAAAAACACTTTTTTGGACTCAGGGGATCCCAAAATGGATATTTTCACAAAAATCTCAACATCGATTTTTTTGCGATCACTATACTTTCTCTATACTATAGTAGATAGATAGATAGAAAAGACTTTATTTTGGGCGAAGTTAGGACCATGTGGTCCTCTCTTTTACTTAACCCATAGTTAATTACACAATTACAATTTGACATTAAACATATTGACATAATTAACTTAAGCCTAAAACAAAACATAAATACACGATAAAGACAAAGAAAAATCCATATATAATCACAAGAATTAAAAAATAAAAATCCTAAGCTGTTGTAGTTTCTTAAAGCTTACAAAATAAAATAGCCTAATTTTAAACCTATTTATTGAAGTTAAAAAATAAAATAAAATAAACTACTTCTAACAACATTCACGCTCACATTCATTCATCATAAAATTGAAATAAGTAAATGCAACAAATTCCCTTTCCTACACACCCCGAGCAAAGATATCAGTTAACGCCCATACTATTCATGAAAGTTTCAATGATTTTGAAAATTGAGCACGGCTATCAATAAATAGTTTTAAGGGAATCTGGTAGCAAATTCCACAAGCGACATGCCGTTACTGTAAAAGATTTGTTATATTTTACAGTTCTGTGCTTGGGAATGATTAGCATTGTCGACCCCTTCCTTGTACTTTTTGTACTTATATCCGAGGCAAAAACAAACTTATTTGCCAAGTAAGTCGGCACTCTAGTTTGAAGGACAGAATGCCATGTAGTTAAAATATGAAAAGATCTAAATGCATCAAGTTTTGAAAGATATAATTGTTTCTAATAGGGACTAACATGATCATCACATTTTAAATATAAAATAAAATCGATGCATTGCCGATGTCATTGGGTCGTATTCATAAAAAAGAGGTTAACCTTATATGCATTGCATGATTATGGTCCGAGTCACAGATAATTAATACTAATTATTTACCTTAAGTCCGTCTTGTGACTCCTTGTCGTTTAGTTTAAGACGACATGTTTCGGAGCCATAACTCCATCATCTGGTCATCCCTCTGGTGAGTTCGTCGAACATTAAAAACATTAAAATTTTATAAACACACACATTTACACACGCACACTAACACACAAACACAGCTCGTCACACGAATAAATACAAGAAATAAGCCGCATCTCAACGTCCGGTCAGTATAATGCAGTGCAGCCTACTGATCGTTATCTCTGTATGTTTTATACAAATGGTTGATAGCCGTGTCGTACAAATAGTGGGAGTTGAACGTAAGTTTGTCGTTTAATACGTCATCTTATTTTATTTTGAATGTTTTATATATTTCAAACTCCTCTATAGCATTCATTATTCTTCCTTTTGTACACGTGTATAAGGCTTCTACTGTTGAGTTGAAGTCTCCCGGCTTACGATCCGATTCAATGAGGTGACGTGCATAATTTGACCTATTGATAACAGAGCTCTTGTTAGGGAGATGTTTTTTATAACGTTCCTTAAACGTTCTCCCTGTTTGACCGATATAATGTTTGTCACAATCTTGGCAATTAATTCTGTATACTCCGGACCTTTCCTCTATTGGGGTGATAATTTTTGGTTTTAACGAAGCATATAAGTTATTATTAGTAGGGAATGATATGGTTATATTATGTTTCTTGAAAACGTTTTGTAAGACATTTGGTAAATATTTAGTATATTCTGAAGAAATATAGCTGTTTTTTATGGTAGTGTCATTCTCAGAGCGTTTCGTGTTCTTTTTCTTTTTGTGACAAACATTATATCGGTCAAACAGGGAGAACGTTTAAGGAACGTTATAAAAAACATCTCCCTAACAAGAGCTCTGTTATCAATAGGTCAAATTATGCACGTCACCTCATTGAATCGGATCATAAGCCGGGAGACTTCAACTCAACAGTAGAAGCCTTATACACGTGTACAAAAGGAAGAATAATGAATGCTATAGAGGAGTTTGAAATATATAAAACATTCAAAATAAAATAAGATGACGTATTAAACGACAAACTTACGTTCAACTCCCACTATTTGTACGACACGGCTATCAACCATTTGTATAAAACATACAGAGATAACGATCAGTAGGCTGCACTGCATTATACTGACCGGACGTTGAGATGCGGCTTATTTCTTGTATTTATTCGTGTGACGAACTGTGTTTGTGTGTTAGTGTGCGTGTGTAAATGTGTGTGTTTATAAAATTTTAATGTTTTTAATGTTCGACGAACTCACCAGAGGGATGACCAGATGATGGAGTTACGGCTCCGAAACATGTCGTCTTAAACTAAACGACAAGACGGACTTAAGGTAAATAATTAGTATTAACCTTATACTTGCATAATTTGAAGGAAGTCCTTCCACATCTATGTATACTAAATTGAAGTAAACCCTTTTACTTTTCGAGTATAAGGTAATCATTCAAAGTTGAATCATTTACTTCATATTGAAGTAAATGGAAATTCATAATATGAACCTTTTACTTCAAATATAAAGCATATCATTCAAAAATTCTGAGGGTGGTCAGTAGCAGACTCACCTCTGTAGTGGAAGGTTGTTTCTGCGATTTTCAGCGCGATGGCAGATGTTGTTATTGTGAGGGATGTGAAACATTATAAGCCCCGCTTACCTACACTTGTTCGAGATTTTAAAGTGTTATACCGTTTTGAAGAAGAAATTCTACAACGGCTTGCGGACAGGTTTTTAGGTAAAAGCGAAGAAACTCGGGCAGGTGCATGTCCTCTGTTCATAGAATGAAGGTGTGCTTAAGATATCTCAGTTATCCTGGTTTCAAAAATGTATCGGCCAAGGACTTGGTATTAGTCAAGCTACGGTGTCTCGGACTGTCAGTGTAGTAGTTGACAGTACAATTGTTCATGCAAATGAATGGATAAAGTTTCCAACTACCAACACTGAAATAACAGAGGCTAAACAGCTATGGCAAACTAAATATAACTTTCCGACAGCTATTGGTGCTGTTGATTGTACCCACGTAGGGATACTAAAACTAAAACTCCATGAAAATGAATACATTAGTCGAAAAGGTTAGCCTACTCTAAATGTTCAAGCCACTTGTGATGCCAGAGAAATGTTCACTAGTGTAGATGTTAGTTGGCCTGTATCGGTGCACGACTCCAGAATATGGAAAAAATCACAAGTGGCATTACAAATAAGGGCAATGTTTTGCTACTTGGTGATGACGGATAGGGGGTAGAACCATGCGTCATGACTCCATTTAGAAATCCTACTCCTGGTGCAGAGGTAAATTACAACAAGCTTTAAAAAAAGAAAGAGTAATAATAGAATGATGTTTTGGCCAACTGAAGCGCCGGTTTCCTATCTTACAATAGGTTTGTCGCGTGAAATTGGAAAATGTACAAAAAACAATCGTTACATATTGTGCTCCATAAAATTGCAAAAACTTTAGGCGATCCTGATTTCGAACTAGCTGAAGAAGTATCAGAAGAAGATGAAGAAAACCATGACGTTAATAATAATGACGAACTAGCTCTTCGCCGTCAAGGACAAAAAATTCGAAGAAACTTGAGTATTATAATAAACAATTTTAATGATAATTCAGTTTACAAGTTTGCAAAATAATATTGTTTTAAAATGTCTTGTTAAAACAATTACACATTTAGGAAATTACAGAATGAACAAGTTTTTGATATAAAATTGTGTCTAACAAATAAATGTTTTTCGAACTCAAATAACACATTTTGGTGAATTTTTTATAAGTTGAAGTTAAGGGAGCAGGGACATCCCTTTGACATCTGATGAGGTTTGACATGTTAGAATACGTTCTAGCATGTTGCTCAGGCCTCAGACGAGCTAACCTTTTACTTGTGCTTAGAGGATATTCTCGCAAGTATAAGGTAATCATTATGAATACGGAAAAAATGAAATGCTTATACTTCTACCTTATGTTTGGGAGGATATACTTTGTTTTTTATGAATACGACCCATTGACTTTAGAATGTAGATATATTTGCAGATCATCAGCATACAGATAAAGTATACAGTATTTTAGTAATGTCGTCAATATATATACTAAATAATAAAGGTCCTAAAACGGATCTCTGTGGAACCCCACGAGTCACAGCCTCCCAGGCTCCCAGGCAGACATTTCTCCACCATCACAAACACGCTGCTCCCTTCCAGACAAAGTGTAGTATAGTGAGACATAATATAGTGAGAAAGTAAAAGGAAACAAATCCTAATATTGGCACATTTTATAAAAATTCTTCAAATGAATACAATATTGATAAATTGTTTATTTCTTAAATAAAAAAGGAAATTATATTTTTTAACGAATGCTAACACAAATATTGAGTGTCAATTAATTTATTTGTTTTGGTGCTCCCTGAACCCTAAAAAGAGTTTTTTGGGTGATGTTTGTCTGTTTGTCCGTATGTCTATGTGTCTGTAAGCATGTGTACAGAGCTGGAGACCATACCAACGGTCCGATTTTTAATTTGTTATGTAGGTGTAGTTCTGGAATATCTCCAGGCGTTTTTAATTTTTTCAAATTTTTGATTTTTGGTGCCACAAAATCAAAAATCCCCAAAAATGGCAAAAAAAGAGAAAAATCCAAATTTTTAAAAAACGGCTGTAACGATTTTGATCAAATTTGGCTTATTTGTGGCCTTTAATGTACCCTACCATATGCAAAAAACCGCATCTTTCTTGAAATTCTCATTTAGCTAATAATAATAACTGATTTTTGTGGGTTTTTTGGCCAAAAAGGTGGTTGTTTGTCAAAATTTTTCAAAACCTTTTTTTCGTGCATCTATATAGCACTAATTGACATGTTTGGTGCACATTTGTTCTAAATTGATGGAATTGTTTTCTCTCTAGCTAATAATAATAATAATATTTTGTATTAGTCACTCTCCTTCTTTAATGTATGTATCCCCTCTCTTACTTTATTACAATTATGAAGTCACAGTGAATCTGTTTAGTAATTTAAATATGTTTGTGAGAAAGTATGTGCTAGTTTCTGGTACGGTTTGTTTATAATAGTAAAATAAAAATGCTCAACACAAATATTAGCAAAAATATCAGAATTTTAACACAAAGAATACATTTTTGTATTTGGAATTCGTTAGAGATGTAATTGTTTTCTCTACTGTGCTAATAATTAGTATTATTGTAAAATAAAACAAAGAAACACGAATACTTGATATTTAGACAATTAATGTCTGCTCTTTAACTTTTAGGAACCAATTTGGTGTTATTACTAAAACTGAAACACATGAACATTTGACATGATTATCTAAAACCTTATTTGTATGGAGTGTATTTATGATTTGTTTTAACAGTTTATAATTCAATAATGATGGGTTCATATTTCAGAAATAAAATTATCTTACTGTGGTCAAAATAAGTAAAATAATAAAATTTACTTTTATGTCTACCTAAATAAATAAATACTTTTGCTTACTTGAATTTAGAGAAAAAGCCCAAGAAAAAGGCTCTGAAAACCCTCTAGATCCGTTTTCGTTAATAGAAGCTACTCGCATTTGATACCAATGACCCGGTACCAAATTCTTCATCAAACATCTTGTCTTGTTTGTTTTGTTCCGGATTGTCCAACCACCGAGATTCGCCGGAACAAATTCCCTGCCCGCATGATGTCTTTCTTCTACCACGTAAATAACAGGGCTAGACCCTGTATACAGTGTTTGCCACTTTACTATAGCAGACCTAGGTTTCCTTCTCTCCATCATTGATATGTTCACAGGAATACTTGGCAAACCTAAACAAAAACCAAATGTCTCTCATCAAATCTGTAAACTTATGTTACTTATAACATTTTATCGTAAATTTGTTTAAGTCAAAACGTTTGCACTCACATGATGTTTGCAAATAAATTGTTAATGACTTGTCTGAGATAAAAACGACAACAAATAAAAAGTTCACGTTTTCAAGTTCAACATTATTTCAAAGAAACATAAATCAAACATTGTTACAGTAAAAACCAACATATCACTGAACCAGAGATTTGTTTTGTTAAAAGGTAATGTTCGAAGTATGAGGGAAAGCAAACAGTGACCCATTGTTTTAAATAGTGATTATCTTAGTACAGGCCTACCGGATTCGTGTGGTTCAGGCCTATAGTCTACCTAGGGGATTAAGCGACTTCTCGGAACTCAAAACCCCCTCCCGACCCGCCGCCAGGCCGGCCAGTGACAAACAAATGACTCACCTAGTGGCGCTGTCCCACAGCACTAATTTTTTTAAAAAATTTCAAGTTTAAATTTAAAACATTCAAGTTTTTTTTTAACTCTACGTAACATTCTAAAGAAAATGAGTCCAAATGCGACTGAAATTCTTCATATCCACAGCATGAAAGTCGGTCAAAACTGATGATATACTGTAATTGCTTGTAGTAGGTGTAAATGAATCATAATTTTACTATCAACATTCAAAGTTCACTCAAAAAGGTTAAATTATTCAGTTGTATGTGGAGCTCAGTTTGTTGTGCTGTAAAAATAGTCTGTCGTTTGTCTTTTGTTTTTTATAGGCTTAAAAATCTCGAGATACATATTCTTACATTGGCTTAAAAATGTCAACATGTTTTCTTCTAACTGTTGTGTTTTAAAGACACATGTCAAATAATTTATTGATTTTTAATTATTGTTATTTAATTATTTGAATCATTTAATGAGTGACAATACAAGCTGTATCATGTTATTACGTTGTACAATAAACAAATAAACTTCCATTGTTATTTTATATAGATGTGTATTTTTATCCTAGTTAATGAAGCATTTTGGTCGCGTTTAGACTCATTTTCTTTAGAATGTTAAACAGAATTTAAAAAAATTAACATTTTAAATTAAAAAATTAAATGAAAAAAATTGTAGTGCTGTGGGACAGCGCCACTAGGCGAGTCATTGTTTGTCACCGGCCGGCCCGGCGGCTTGTCGGGAAGGGGGGGGGGGGGTTGAGTTCCGAGAAGTCGCTTAATCCCCTAGGTATCACGGCCGAGCGGAAAGACTATAGGTATGAATCCCTCGTGTAGTTCATGGTTGAAAGGGTAAAAGTAATTAAGTCAAAAGGAAAAATTTCAATTCAAATAAAGAGTCTGACATTTTGTATTTAGAAACGAAGTAGTTGTGCATTTTCTAAGTCCAACATCAAGTTGTGTTTCTTAAATTTGTATATTGTACAAAATGTATGCAACATCCTAAAGAATAAATAAATAAACTTAGTATTCCTAAAACCAAAATAGATACACTGGCATTAAGTTACAGTATCCTCAAACTAGGAACGTGTCCGTTTTAAGGGGGGGGGGGGGCCCCCTTCCACTTTCTCTCAAGTTTGACTTGGCGGTACAACCAGTTGCCATATTTGGAATTATTAGATTCTAATCTGTGAATTACAAGTAGGAACATAAGAAGAATATATTTAATGGGAACTCTTAGTCGAAATTAGTATGACTTAAACTAAATATACAAATAGGTTAGGCTAAGCGTTAAAATTTAGATTTTGGCTCACATTAAGCTCCATTTTAAGTTGTAGTCCCATTTTAAAACTAATATAAATACAAGAAATTAAATTTATATTTTATTATTAAAATCTCGACGAACCTTCAACCAATTCCAGTCCAACAGGAGCCTGGCAAGTAACGCCGCAGTTGTGTGAACAGCATTTTTCGATACCAGGACACTCTGTATCCCTTGAACAGGCGCCTATACACGCGGCATCAAACTTACGGCTGATAGTATTCGGACATTGTCCTGGCTTGGTTTTTGTCATCATCAAACACTCTGATTCGCACTGAAACAAGAAACATTTATTTTCCGTTCAATATTTTTGAAAAATAAGATTAGTGCCATAAATATTGCTGTTTATTTTTTTAAATGAAGACGGGGAGCAGGGTGTAAACGCAAGTAATTAAAACGCCAGAATTACACTCGATTTCACGTTCACCGTGCAGGACGGAGCGCCCATAAGCCTACCATCATGTTAGCCGGGATTCATGTTACCCAAACGGCAGTCTCAGTGATACTAACCGTCCAAAAAACATCAACTCCCGCGCAACGCTCGGACAGTTGATGCAATCCGCATGACAATAAACGTGATGTTCCCAGTAAAGGTAGTAGCATCTCCCGTAAGACCTGTACTGCACGGTGAACATGGAATTGAGTGTAGGCTCGAACCTAAGAACTGTAATACAGATAAAACCTACCCAAATATGAGTGTTTAGATTATACATTGAAAAAGAAAAATGTTACCTGGAATTTCCTTAATTTGTTTTAATAAAATCTTCGACTTTGTGCTAAGTTTGTATAACTTTAAACCGATTGAAAAGTACATAGTTAGTTGACAAATTATCTTTGATTATTTTAGAAACGTAGCATTAACACAGATTAAACACAGATTGATACATAGGTCTATTAAAATAGAGCCATTTTGTTTGTTTTTCATATTCAAGTACCAGGAGACCGAGCTAAAGCTCGATTATAAGCAGGGCTATGATTTCAATAACTATTATTGCAAATTTCCGTGAACATCGTTTAGGTTAGGCCTATAACATTAAACAACTAAATAAAGGGTATGTTTATTTAGCAGAAGTATTCGTTGCCATAGTAACTATAAATAGATACAACATTCAGGAGCGGATCTAGGAATTTCTTGAGGGGGGGGCGCATTTGAGGTAAAATTTTGGCTATAAATAAAATAAATTTAATATGGAATTTAAAATAAAATAAATGAAATTACAGTAAGCTGTTTAGTGAACATGATAAGGGGTTAAAATAAAACCATTTGCTGTACAAGATATTCTACTTATTTCATGAAAGAAATAGAAAACACAATATTTCTAAATGGTTTTTTAACAGACATAATTGGCTGTGGTTCGGATTCCACGTAAAACTGTAGGTCCTGTCTTCATTAACCTTAAAGTGCATAACAGCAGGACGTTAAAAAAAACAAAACAAAACAATAATTCATGAATGTTTTATGTCATTTAAACAAATGTTATCAACTAAACTTAATTATTGTGATTTTAATAAGTACATCGTAAGAAAAGCAAACAAAAGCTATATCTGTGTTTGCAGGGCCGCAGCTAGGGGGGGGGGGGGGGGGGGGGGGGGGTCGTTTGCCCCGGGCGGCAAAATTGAGGTTGCTTTTTTTGAACTGTACTATACACAAAAGGTTGCTTTTGCTAACCGTTCTTATACTTTAGCCAATACAATAAATAGGGCTCTTAAGAAAATACTTATATGGACGCCAGTGGTGAGGTGCAGAGATGGGAGGGGCGGACATAACTGCACAAGGTAAAAGTCGTTTCTTATATTTTACAGGCGCGTAGAGTGGAGCGCTGCCGCCCGCGCCATCCAACCCCTGTTCCCCTTCCCGCTCCCTGAGATGAGTAATCAGTCAGTTGTAACGTAACCTTGCTACTAGTCAGACGTCGAGTCGATTGCTGTCAATTAATTGTGTTATGCTTATGCTAGTTCATTTTTGTACGTACGGTAACATGTTTGAAAGTGTTTTTTGAAGTGACTCTGTGAATTTTTATTTTTCACTCGTTTAATATAAACTAGGTAGGCTATAATTTGGCCCAAAACAATGATTTGGAAACTGAATTTAAAGAACAAAGAAGAAGGAAAAAGATATTGATGCCTGGAGAAAAATGTGAAGATGAAGCATTTGGCTTAACTCAAGAAGAAAAGTTCCGGGCTTCTCTCATGGAATAATTGGCAGAATTCTAAGCGAGATGAACACCAGATTCCATGCACTAAAAGACATAGATTGTAAATTTGTTTTTTTGAGTGGCTCCCAAATAGACAAAACTGATGCAAATGATTTACAAGTTAGAGCCAAAATGTTAGCCGACATTTACCCAGAAGATTTAAACAAAGACGAACTGGTTGATGAAATAGAGAGTTTTAAATTTCATGCTATTGAAATGGACAGTAGATTAAAAAAATGCTACAGCACAATCTACTTTTAAAATAATTTATGAGAAAAACCTAGAAGAAGGCTACCCAAACATCACGACAGCTCTGCAAATATTTCTTACTCTACCAGTCTCTGTTGCTTCGGGTGAGAGGAGCTTCAGTAAACTGAAATTGTAAAAAAACTATTTGAGAAGCAAAGACTCACCAATTTAAGTATTATCTCAATTGAACATGAAAGAGCGTCAAAAATTTCATTTTCTGACATAATCAAAACATTTGCTGCCAAAAAATCAAGAAAAATAAAATTTATTTAACTTTTTAAACTTATTGAGAAACTGTATATGTATAGAGAGGGAGCTGTATATATCACATACTGTTTGTTCACTGCAATTTAATAAACACATTTTAAAGAATTTGTTTTTCTTTGTTCACTTAAAAATTGTACTCGCAGATTTATGGTTTCATAATAATTTACCAATCTTAACTATTATTATATATTATTAGATTTTAATAAGCTAATATTAAAAATATCATAAAAGGTTTGGGCCGTTTTCCTAAAAACGTTTGTGTGCCTCGTGCTAGGCTAACAACAGACGAGACACCGGTGTACGGGACACTTTCCCGGTGTCCCAGCTTCTCGCAGGGAGAGACACCGTAGAGCCACAGAATCTGGTAGCGCGCTACTCAGTGTCTCATCTGTTGACACACATTTAATTGATAGTACATTTAGTGTCCCGTACACTAGTGTACCGTACACCGGTGTCTCGTCTGTTGCTAGCCTTAGCCGTAAAATGCCATTGGCGTTGAAAAAAAATCCACAGTTGCGTGGTGGAAGGGGGCGGCCATTTAGGACTTGCCCCCCTTATAAAAATCTGTAGCTGCGGCCCTGCGTGTTTGTAGGCTAAACTCACATAAATGTTACCAACTAAACTAAATTATTGTGATTTTAATAAGTACATCGTAAGAAAAGCAAACAAAAGCTATATCCGTGTTTGTAGGCTAAACACACATAAATGTTACCAATCACCGAAATGTTTGCTAATCACCGAAAAGGTAAGTAATATATTAACTGTTGTCTCGCTATTTTTCCGCCGAATTAATCCAAACCTTTTACACTTTAAATGCCATGTTTTTTTATTTTTAATTGCTGTTTAACAAGACTTTTGTAGTAAATTAATTTTGATTAAATTTTATGTATAAATGAATTTGGAAAACGTAATCAAATTAGGTTAAATCACTAGTTATGGTTGCCTCGCCAATTAGCCCGTAATTAGCCCTTACAGCGCTCCACTCTGTTTTCCTCCACCACCCGTCTGTCTATTCCAAATTCCAATAACAACAGGATGTATGTGTATTGTTCTCGTCTTCGTTACTCAAAGGCTATTCCAAATTCCAATAACAACAGGATGTATGTGTATTGTTCTCGTCTTCGTTACTCAAAGGCTATACGGACTAGGGACTTGAGGCATTTCTATTTATCAATCCACAATAAAGAGGACTCATGCGGGAATCCGGTTATCGCTTGCAGTTTGGTAATGAGCAATAGTAAAGGACTGGCTTAGGCTCCACGCTATTTCCCAATTTTTAAACATTTTCTGTGTCCAAGGGGGGGGCGCGCGCCCCCCGCGCCCCCCGGCTGGATCCGCCACTGACAACATTAGGCTTACCTCTAATAAAATACAGTTTAAAAGAAAACAGATGATTATTGTAATGGCATTGAAAACATTTGCATCAGCTGTGCTTCGTTTAAAAGAAAACATATGATTATTGTAATGACATTGAAAACATTTGCATCAGCTGTGCTTTGTATTGTTTAAAATGGACAAATTTCACTTTTTAATTTAATAAAAAGACGTAGAAAACGAATTTTCCCAGACTGGTGACTATTTCCAATCGATTTCTAGTGGCCAAAAGCCCCATATAAAATCAAAAATCCTTAGACGGAGATTCCAGATCCATTTAGCAGACAGACAATTATCTCTCGCTTTAGAATATAAGATAGCTACGACGATATTATTAATAACTTTCCTTAAACATGTATTGTAAATTCAGTTATTTCGTGGCATTTAGTTTGAGCCAATAACAAAGCTCGTGCGCAGATAAAAATGGACGTTTTTGAAAAAATGCAGGACCGAGCTTGAAAAAATTTCTTACTGATCAATATGCTTCGATTGGAACCACACATAGACGATATAATTTTTATTCGTGAGAAATTGAGCGGGAAATATTTCCACATACGTACGTAGATACGCATGCATACTGGGACGTTAATAAACGACACCACGGACAAATATTTCATCAAGAATACTTGCAACATCAGTCAATACACTGTAGTTTTCGACGAACTTCATTGAAAATGTTAGTTGGCCGAACATTAGCGAGGTGTACTAGTCTGCGGGTTTTATCTGAGCTGTGGAGTTTGGGTGCACAGTGGCGTCTGTTTCCCCTACAATGCCTCTGTCAGTCCCCACCATCGATGTGTGTGTTTATACATGGATGGTCCCCACGAGGACTAAAACTACAAACTTGTACCTCCCCTCATGCGCTGCTCACAGCTCAGATGAAACCTGTCCATTTGTACGTTTTTACAGGGTTTCTTTTGAGAAATGCAAATAAAAGTGCAAGTTTTAAGTACTGATCCACCACTTAGCTATGGCGTATGGCAGTTCAAAATTTTTAACTAATGTGTGGTTTTTGGATCATTATTTTATTGAGAGTGATCAAAAGAATCCAGTAACTGTACATCATGTACGTTATAAGGAACAAGTTATACATTTTGTTAGGGACTTAAAATGTTTTAGCGACCAGGGGTGTAGGATGGGCCTACAAAGCCATAGAAAGGGAATCGGAGGCGGATGCAGGGGGAGGTCATGGGAGTCACGACTTTTAAGACCTGATTTATAAATTTGATTTAACACTACAAGCGCCAGACAACATTATAGTGTCCTCTCAGCAAGTAGCAGACAGCCCTATCGTATCGTCTGATTGTATTGAATATTTTACCCACTAAAAATAATCCAATCGCAATAAAACAAAAACCATTGGAAAGGAATTGTTTTAAACGATAATTTTCGTATTTACAAATTTGTTCTAAAACATACATTTAGATGTGTAATCATCGTTTTAAAATTGTAGTTGTCTAAACAACCAATGCCGCGCGAGAAAATGCAAAGGAAAAGCGCAAAAACTTGTCATTTTCTAAGGCTCATAATCGTTAGACAGACTTGTTTTGAAAAGAATATAAGGGCACCTTTGGATTCGTCAAGATTTTAACTTTCAAACTCGCCTTCCAATCGTTCTTATAGTTTCTTAGATATGAAGTTTTCTGTAAACTTTTTCAACCAATGGGCAAGCGTGTTTTGTAACCGATATATCTAGTAAAAATCGATATAATTGTACACTGATGTTTATAATATGGATTTTAGTGTAAATTCTATACTTTCGTTTGATATATAATAAGGTAACCCTGATTTAGTGTGCATGGGTTATAATAATAGTGAAATATGTAGGCCTACCATTGCACCGAGTGTCTTACGGAGCGCGCTGTCTGGAACTATATGACTTGAATAATTGAGAGTTTGTGTTACGTTGTTTTAAATTTATGGAAACAAAGTGGATCGCGGATTTAGTGATCATGTTGTGGAGTTATTAATTTTAGTACTATTCCTGTTAACGCTTTAATGATTAGTGTTTATTTTATTTTTTAATCTCTAAGAAACTCTTGCTCGTTAAATATATTTAAAAAAACTATTTCATAGAGTTTATACAGAGTGTCAATTAAGCCTGGGACTGGTTTAATATTTCGTATATAAGGAAAATTTGAAGGTAGATGTGATTGAGAAATCTACTCTATGTAAAAAATAATATTTAATTAAGATATCAAACAATTTATCCGCCATATTGGATCCGCCATTTTGAATGTAACTTGGTTTTTTTAAATAGGAAGGTGGTCATGTGATACATCATTTCGATGTAGAATTTGAAGAAAAAACCAACTGTGAAATTTGCACATCCATATTTTTAACCGATTAAAAATAGCGGCAAAAAACAATGAAATCGTGTTTCCGATTTTGCCTCATTTTGCTGTAATATTTTTGTTTTAATATTAATTATTATTCTTTTTGGATTCAGAATTAAATAAGCTTTCAAACGATATGTCACCCAACGATATTTGGGAGTATTTAAAAATTTTGAGTTACAGCCATTTTGATTTTTTCAAAATTGATTTCGAGTGGTTCAACCAAATTTCGTTGTGTGGCTAATCATTTGAAAGCTTATTTAATTCTGAATTTAAAAAGAATAATAATTAATATTAAAACAAAAATAGTACAGCAAAATGGGGCAAAATCGGAAAACACGATTTAGTTGTTTTTAGGCCGCTATTTTTATTCGGTTGAAAATATGGATGTTCAAATTTCACTTTGGTTTTTTCTTGAAATTCTACATCGAAATGATGTATCACATGACCACCTTCCTATTTAAAAAAACAAAGTTACATTCAAAATGGCGGATCCAAGATGGCGGATTAATTTTTTGATATCTTAATAAAATAGTATTTTTACATAGAGTAGGTTCCTGAATCACATCTACCTTCAAATTTTCCTTATATACGAAATATTAAACCGGTCCCAGACTTAATTGACACCCTGTATTTAAAACAATTATCAGACCCCCGGTAATGTTGTATTTGACTCATAACCTCCCCCAAATGAAATCCTGTATCCGCCTCTGGAGAGAATGGCTTCGATTGATTCACACCATCTTCAGAAACCGTATGATTTCATATTCCTCTTACTCCTCTGATCTAACGCCATATTTTAAAAGAAGCTGGTTTTAACAGTGACAATCATATGAACTGATTTAAGAGATTGTTGCAGTCGTAAGGGAAATAGCTTTTTAAAGAACGCTTTTGTTTGAGACGCTACGAGTACCTCTAGGTAATGGGAATTACACAAGTAGAAGTCCAGAGAGGAAACCCCAGAAAATCAAGGTAAAAACTCGCATGCAGAAACCGCATGGTAAAAAACCGCATGTGATTTTTATTATATTCTCTCAAGACCGTCTACTCACATACAACATATTTTGTCACAAAATAATTTGAATTTTAGTTATGTTTACCTAAAGTAAGAAATACATTTCTAAACTTTTTATATTTATGTAGCCTATAAATTACAATTTCAGTGCCTTTATTTTTGGGCGATAATGTATTTGGCGAAATTAATATTTTTTTAACATTTGCACTATAGGCCTAACACCATGACTAGGCAGTCAGTTTATAAAATAAAGTGTTAATTTCCAAGGTTTAGGTGAATAACAGAACTTTAGCAATAATTTGAGATGAAGTACCGCAAACATAGTAAGTAGGATTTGTTTGAGCAAGGCCGTAGTTGGGAGGGGGAGGGATAGTTACTGGGTCAAACCCCCCCCAAAATCCCGAAATTTAATAGCAAAAATTAAAACTAGGTTTAAAAAGTGCAAATTAAATTATAAAATAGACAAAACAACAGAGAATCCCACAACATGCTGTATTTTACACCATTGTGCATTGCATGCATACTGATATTTAGATTTACTTGATTAAACTACAACGTAGAATACACATGGATGCAGTAGGTTACAGCCTTACTCTCTTGTGAGATGGATCTGATCTATTAAATAAGAAAACTATGAAGGTTCAACAAAAATACTTTATTCTAACAAAACACGCAATGCATTGTGTATTGAAAATACTCCCAATACAGGGGATGGCGTGCGAAGCACGCAATGCTCTGTGCATTGAAAATTCTCCTAATACGGGGGTTGGCGTGCGTAGCACGCAATGCTCTGTATATTGAAAATTCTCCCAACACGGGGAGTTGGCGTGCGAAGCACGAAATGCTCTGTGTATTGAAAATTCTCCCAACACGGGGGTTGGCGTGCGAAGCACGCAATGCTCTGTGTATTGAAAATACTTCCAATATGAGGGTTGGCGTGCAATGCACTGTGCGTCGGCCGATTCTCTCACTGTTCAGTGTCAAGCTCACATGTGCGTGTTTAGCAGTCAACGTTTTAAAAGGGTTTAAAATCAAATCCCCCGGCCCCCCCCCCCCCCCCCCCCCGAAAAGATTTCCTGGCTAACAAAAGAAAAATATGTATCATGTCTGATCATGTCGCTAAATATTTAGAAAATTAGAGCTTTAGAAAAAACTCTTTATTTTGAATAGGAACCTTTGATCATGTCCCACGAGCTACAAACGAATGTATAAATTATTATTCAATATCTATTATAATTTATTTTTTTGGTGTCACAATAGCATTTTAATAATTCTAAAGAAATCAATAAATAGGGCAAATGTTATTCTTAAAAACTTGATTGGACTACTTAACTGAACAGATTAAATGAGTCAGCTAAATAACGGTGTTTAAATAAAATATGCTGAAAAATAGAGAACAGAAAATTCTGTAATTGTTAGCTCGGAACAGATGGTGGTAGCAAACAGATGTGAAACAATATTTCGTAATCTGCTTGATTTTAAAGCGGGTAATTTATCGTTAAGTATAGGGACGGTGCAACAAGACGGTTGCGGACAAATTGAGTAATGTGTTAGGGTGTGTAGGCGTAGTAGGTCTGCAGTGCTGCGTGCGGCGATGAATGCAGTTTGGACCAGTTTTGGCCCATTGCAGTTTACTTGTAGACAACCTTACCTTACTCAACCTACATTACACCGATCAACAACACTCTCAGACACTAGTTCTTGAGTTTGAAATATGCGATGAGAGTTTGAAAATTAACTCACCAAGACGAAATATATCAAACTTCCCAATAATAAGAAATTATGAATGTAAATCGTTGGTCATATTGGTTTGATCTGAAATTTGATTATTTGAACACTACTAAGTAAACTATTTGAACACAACTTAAATAAACGGTATCAGTTAACTGACACAAACTTTCTCCCAACTTACTGTAGTCAAAATAATATTGTTTCAATCATTTTATTTATTACTTTTTAGAACAAAACAAAAAAATAATATTCTACCTACGTCAATCGTATAAAAAAATTATTGTCCAAGGCGGGATTCGATCATGCGACCTTTGAATTACTGGCCGTGATCGCTACCATGGTGCTACCAAGTGCGGCCGCCGCCGCGATGCTAGATTGACAACATAAACTTGTTTATTTTTAAACATTTCCCCATAATTATAAAACGCCGAAGTTTTGATAAAAGCGGGTGGTGTCATTTTGTTTGGCATCTTAAGCACTATAAATACTGAAAATTTGATCAAAATCGTTAGAGCCGTTTTTGAGAAATTTGCATTTTTGTCGTTTTTTATGGGGTTTTAGGGGTAAATTACCCTTAAAAATTAAAAATTAAAAAAAATGAAAAAAACGCCTGGAGATATTAGGGTTTAGTACCTACATACCGAATTTCATGAAATCGGACCAATAGTGCCCTCTCTGGTCGTGTATACATACTGACAGACTGACAGACAGACACCACTCTAAAAACACTTTTTTGGGTTCAGGGAGCACCAAAACAAAAAATTCCACTAAAAATATTTTTGGGTTCAGGGAGCACCAACACAGATAATTGCACTAAACCATTTTTTGGGGTTCTGGGAGCACCAAAACAGATAATTCAACTGAAAATTCAAATTCGAACATTTTTACGAAAACAATACTTTCTCCATATACTACGTATAGGGTGGAGAAAGTAAAAAATGAGGAAGCACAGTGTCCATTTCAAAGGTATTACCAAGTAAACTAT
>JAGFPH010001165.1:200398-217256 GCA_018207615.1 Philaenus spumarius
CCCTTCAACCCCACTTCTATTTTTTACACACAAATTTGTAATTGACAAATATGACTTGTGACACATAACATTAAAACCATTTATAAAATACGAATTTCTGTGGTAATCAAATAAAAGTTGCTTATCGTATTTTTACGTTACCGTATGGTTCTGGAGGGAGAACCATATCAACCACTTCTTCAGGTCCCAAGTAAAGAAATTTAACAGAAAGTGCAGTATGCAATCGAAGGCACAAATTCTTATTTTTTCTTATCAGTGCAAGAAGTTTCTTATAAAGAAGTTCCTTATTATTATTCTGTTATCAGGTAAACTTGACCCTTGTTTATTTCATGATGTTGTGTTTGTTCAATATTCATAGTGTGATAACCTATATTTATAAAATTCTAGAACAAAATTTACAAAAATAAAACTTTTAAGCATAGCGAATAACTTTTATGCGTTAGTCGATTTTTGTTTTTTTACCAAAGAAATTCGTGGGTTTTAAAGGATTCGAATTTGATGTATCAAAAGCTATTTGTCTCCATTACATTTTTTTTTATGTGGGTGGGAGAAGGAGGCATGGGATTTTGGGATTTTACAAATAGGTTTTCTAAGGTCTTCCTGACGGTGAAAACTGTCCCTAGATCGGATTTTGCATGTCTCTTTCAGAATTTTAGATAGTTCGACCACGCAGTCGAACCGCTGACGTGAGTTGAGCAAATTTCCAAAATAAGGTTTATAGGCCTATGTTTTAGGGTTTCAACCAACAATTTGGGAAATAGGTCTATTCACGACGTAGCTGCAAAATGGTTCACACGCCATTCCGCATATCGGGAGTATCTTCAATACACAAAGCAGTGCGTGATTCGCACGCCAACCCCCGTATTGGGAGTATCTTCAACCCACAAAGCATTGCGTGCTTCGCACGTCAACCCCCGTATTGGGAGTATCTTCAATGCGTGCTTCGCACGTCAACCCCCGTATTGGGAGTATCTTCAATACACAATGCATTGCGTGCTTCGCACGCCAATTTCACAGTGGAATACACCACATGGCTTTGAACCGGGTACTTCTATGGTATTTTACGTTTTGATCGATTTTGGGGGAACCAAGCGAGCTGTAAGGTCGCGTAAAAAAACAAAATGTGCAGAACAACATCCTACATTTATATTTGTGGAAAAAACGCAAAAACAAATTCATTCTCGTAGGAAAAATCTCAAAACATAGTTACTTCCGGTCAAAAAACTTGCTTCCGGTTGGTGGATTTTTTTGGCTAACGAACTCGTCCGAGCGACGTAGACAACCAACATGTGTACCAAATTTGAACCAAATCGGACTTAAAATGCGTCCGTTAGAGTGCACACACATACATACATAAATATATATATATATATATATATATATATATATATATGATTTTTAATGACACACCAAAACGTGTTCTGGGGACCATGATCGGTGCTCATTTGCTACTCCCCACCTTGGGTCTTACCATAAGGGCCACTGCAATAGCTCATTTTTCCTATGGAAATTCGCTAATAATAGAAATGATACTTTAAAAAATCACCCTGTATACATATTTAAAGAATTGAAAAACAGCGTACCCCTAGCTTGTAAATACTAGGTACCCCTTCCCGAGATTTTCTCCTGGTATTTTTAACGTTCAAGGTTTTAATAATTTTTGTACATTATTAGAACTGGTTAGATGTTACATTCGTGGAGTTAAACTGATACCACGCAAATTATGATAATATACACTCCCCTGGGTTATAATAAGGGGGGATATAATATACCGCGGCACCCAAAAATCTCGCTGTATAAATATATCTAAGAGAAAGAAATATGAACATATAAAATTCAACGGCTATTCATTATGTTAAACACAAAAATCAACTCTTAATGAATTTCCTGTTCAATTGTCTCCATAAATAATTTCTCACACAACAAACTTTAAATAAAAATATAAAATACTATTTAAAATAAACGGTACCAGGAACTGGCACATACTTTCTCACAAATACATTTAAATTACTAAACAGATTCACTGTGACTTGTAGGGTGGGGTAGGAGAGTTTTTTTTATTAAAGTTGGAGATTAACTAATAAATATTATTATTATTATTATTATCTAGAGAGAAAACTATTCGATCGATTTCGAAAAAATTTGCACCAAACACGTCAATTAGGTCTTCATAGATGCACGTAAAATGGTTTTGAAATTTTTTTTTAAACAACCCGCTTTATGGCCAAAAAACCCCCAAAAACAGTTATTATTATTATTAGCTAAACGAGAATTTTTAGAAAGATGCGGGTTTCTGTATATGATAGGGCACATTAAAGGCTACAAATAAACCAAATTTTATCAAAATCGTTAGAGCCGTTTTTTAATAAAAAAAATAATAACTGATTTTTTGGGGTTTTTTGGCCAAAAAGGGGGTTGTTTTTCAAAATTGTTCAAAACCCTTTTTCGTACATCTATACAGGCGTACTGGACATGTCTGGTGCAAATTTGGTTGAAATCGATCGAATAGTTTTCTCTCTAGCTTTGTATACTTTAATTAAAGTAAGCGATTAACTAATAAGTATTATTATTATTAGCTAGAGAGAAAACTATTCGATCGATTTCGAACAAATTTGCACCAAACACGTCAATTAGGTCTTTATAGATGCACGTAAAAAGGTTTTGAAAAATTTTGAAAAACAACCCCCTTTATGGCCAAAAAACCCCCAAAAATCAGTTATTATTATTATTATTAGCTAAACGAGAATTTTTAGTAAGATGCGGGTTTTTGTATATGGTAGGGCACATTAAAGGCTACAAATAAGCCAAATTTTATCAAAATCGTTAGAGCCGTTTTTTTATAAAAAAATAATAACTGATTTTTTGGGGGTTTTTTGACCAAAAAGGGGGTTGTTTTTCAAAATTGTTCAAAACTCTTTTTCGTGCATCTATACAGGCGTACTGGACATGTCTGGTGCAAATTTGGTTGAAATCGATCGAATAGTTTTCTCTCTAGCTCTGTCTACATACAGACATACATACATACAGACATACATACATACAGACATACATACATACAGACATACAGACAGACATTTTGTAAAAACCACTTTTTTGGACTCAGGGGGTCCCAAAACGGATATTTCCACAAAAATCTCAACATCGATTTTTTTTGCGATCACTATACTTTCTCTATACTATAGTATAGTGAGAAAGTAAAAGCAGTTGTGGGACTGTTGACAGAAGTGAAATCTGTCATGAATATAGACAATTTTGTTAATGTTATTTAACATTTTTTAGATTTCAATTTTAATTGTGTGACAAGATAAAAATAACACAAATTACAAAATGAGGAAGCATAATGTCCATTTCAGAGTTATTACCAAGTAAACTATTTTAACACAATTTATAAAATGAGGAAGCACAATGTCCATTTCAGAGGTGTATAGTCTGCTATATACACATGTGTACTAGATATAGTAGAGCGTGACGGAAAATGCGTGACGGAATAGAGCGTGACGGTAAAATCCGATTCACCGCCACGAACATTTAAAAAATATTTCGGACGCGGTGCGCGAGTAGAAGTTTTCACTTTAAAAATGAAGTTAAAATCAAGTTGCCCTTTTTAATGTTTTGTATTGCCATAATTAATTAATAACATTTGAGTTTTATGTGATTATATCACGCTTCTGTATAAAGACTTTCGGAGACCTAGTATATTTAGGCCGTGTAAAATATTAAGATGTAACAGTTTTTAATGCATTACAGGAATTTCAGAAGAATGTGGCATCATTGCATCGTCGTAGTTTCAGACGATAAAGTAATATATTAAGGGGACGCTACCCTGTCCGCCATATTGAATCTGATTCCCATAAGAGCAATGCTACAGATAAGTAATTTTTCCCCGTTAATTCGTGGAATAAATTTAAAAATTTGGTTTTATTTTGAAGTACTGTCACATGTTGATGTTGATTGCCGAATACATTTTCAAAAACAGTTTTATTGTTTTCATAAACGTATGATATAAATAGTAAAAAATAGTAAACTTTATTAATTTTTTACTCAGAAGCAAAAAGAGATATTGCAAAACCCTTAGCAATCAACACCCACAGTATATTTTACTTTAAGAAAAAAATTCAGCTTTCTTTTTTTGACGAAAATAACACAAAAAAAAATATGATTAATAGTGAAGGTATGTTTTGGTTATTTAACATTGAAATTGGTAATCAACTTCGCCGTTTTGAATGTAGAGAGCCGAGCCGTAAACATTGAATAAGAAATATATACTATTTGATAAAAAAAATGCGGCATCAACACACCTCTCTAGATAAGGATCAGGGCAACTTATAATTCCAATCTCTTCATTTGTTTTCAATTCTATTATTTACTACTTAATGTACATCTACTTTCGATAGTTCAAGAATGTATTCCAAACATCTCTGAAGTGAGCTAAATAGCTACTGCCACCATACACAGATTTTTGTTCCGTTTGACACGAACATTGGATGCAAGTCGGGTGATGAAATGCGTAAGAGAGAGATAAAAGATACGTATGACCTTGTAATGAGATGAAATGCAAGTACAAAACTGCATAAAGTCGAGTACTGTATTGCGGCCTACTCTATATGTAGCCCATCTGCATCCAGTCAAAATGCAGCCGTCCACAGTACGTTGCAAACAAATTGGTGTCATATCAAGTTACACGTCATAGATAGACTGATGTCATCTCTGCACTGCACTGCATCTGTGCGTTTATTAGATTTCGCAACTCACGATTTTGTATTTAGACGTGACACTACGTAAAACATTTCTTGGGTAAAACTAAGTCTGTTCAACTGGTCTAGAGTAATTGCTGGGTTATTGCAATTAAACGTTTTAAATGCCCAAAAATATTTCCCTTTTCTTAGGTAATAAAAATAAGATATAAATCAGAGCTTCAATAAGGTAAAAATGGTAGCTTTTTCTAACATTGTCTGCCTGGCAAATGTTTTCTTTTCCTTAAGTAATAAAAATATGATAATAATAGAAGCTTTAAAAGACAGAATGCTTAACAAATATGTTCGCTCTCTTAGGATACAAGAATAAAAATGGTAGCTTTTTCTAACATTGTCTGCCTGGCAAATGTTTTTTTTTCCTTAAGTAATAAAAATATGATAATAATATAAGCTTTAAAAGACAGAATGCTTAACAAATATATTCGCTCTCTCAGAATACAAGAATAAAATAATAATAGTAGCTTATGAATACAGATTTATGTTTTCCTCTCCTTAGGTAATAAAATAATATAATAAACATAGCTTCTAAATACAGCCTGCCTGACAAATATTTCCCTTTCCTAAGGTAATAAAAATAAGTTAATAATAGTAGGTTTAAATACAGCCTGCATTTAAAATATGCTTGAGAGATATTTTCCCTTTGGTAATAAAACTAAGACAATAATAGTACCTTTTAAATACAGCTTGCATTTAAAATATACTTAAAAAATATTTTTCATTCCTTTGGTACTAAAAATAAGACAATAATAGTAGCTTTTAAATACACAATGCCCAAAAATATTCCCCCTTTCTTAGGTAATAAAAGTAAGATAATAATTGTAGCTCTTAAATAAAGCCAGCATACAAAAGTTTTCTTTTTTTTAAGTAGTAAAAATTAGATAGCAATCATAGCATCTAAATATAGAATGCATAACAAATATTTTACTTCCCTTAGTTAATAAGAATATTATAATGATAGTGGCTTATAAATATAGAATTATATTTTCATATCTTTATTAAAAATAAGGTGATAATCCTATTTTTTTTTTAAATATTGTCGGCCTGACAAATATTTTCCATTCCTTAAGTTAAAAAATAAGATAATAATAGTAGTTTTTAAATGCAGAATGCCTAACAAATATTTTATTTCCCTTAGGTAATAAGAATAGAATAATAGTAGCTTATAAATACACAATTATATTTTCATCTCCTTAGAAAATAAAAATAATATAATAATCGAATATTAACTTTTATTATTTAATAAAAACAAGTTAATAATCATAGCTTTTTTATATTGTCTGCCTGGCAAATGTTTTATTTTTTAAGTACAGTAATAAAAATATGTTAATAATAGTAGTTTTTAAATGCAGAATGCCTAACAAATATTTTCCTTCCCTTAGTTAATAAGAATACAATAATAATAGTAGCTTATAAATACAGAATTATATTTTCCTCTCCTTAGGTAATAAAAATGAGATAGTAATCATAGCTTCTAAATACAGAATGCCTAACAAATATTTTCCTCCCCTCAGTTAATAAGAATAGAATAATAATAGTAGCTTATAAATACAGAATTATATTTTCCTCTCCTTAGGTAATAAAAATGAGATAGTAATCATAGCTTCTAAATACAGAATGCCTAACAAATATTTTCCTCCCCTCAGTTAATAGAATAATAATAGTAGCTTATAAATACAGAATTATATTTTCCTCACCTTAGTAATAAAAATAAGATAGTAATCATAGCTTCTAAATACAGAATGCCTAACAAATATTTTCCTCCCCTTAGTTAATAAGAATAGAATAATAATAGTAGCTTATAAATACAGAATTATATTTTCCTCACTTTAGGTAATAAAAATAAGATAGTAATCATAGCTTCTAAATACAGAATGCCTAACAAATATTTTCCTCTCCTTAGTTAATAAGAATAGAATAATAATAGTAGCTTATAAATACAGAATTATATTTTCCTCTCCTTAGTAATAAAAATAAGATAATAAACATAGCTATTAAATACAGAATGCCTAACAAATATTTACTTTCCCTTAGTTAATAAGAATATTATAATGATACTAGCTTATTAATATAGAATTATATTTTCCTCTCGTTGTTAAAAATAAGGTACTAAAGATATTAAAAATAAGGTAATAATCCTAGTTTTTTTTTTTTAAATTGTCTGCCTGACAAATATTTTCCATTTAAGGAAGTAATACAAATATGATAATAATAGTAGTTTTTAAATACAGAATGCCTAACAAATATTTTCTTTCCCTTTAGGTAATAAGAATAGAATAATAGTAGCTTATAAATACACAATTATATTTTTTCTCCTTAGAAAATTAAAGGATATAATAACCATAGCTTCTAAATACTGCCTGTCTGAAAAATATGTACCTTTCCTTTTATAATAAAAATAGCTTCTAAATACAGCCTGACTAAGGAATATGTTTCTTCCCTTAGGTAATACAAATAAGATAATAAAGATAGCTTCTAAATACAGCCTACCTGACAAATATTTATCTTTCCTTATGTAATAAAAATAAGACAATAATTATAGCTTCTGAATATTGAAAGTCTGACAAATATTTTCCTTTCCTTCGGTATTAAAATAAGGGAATAATAGTAGCTTTTAAATACTGTCTGCCTGACAGTTTCTTTTCTTTTCTTAGGTAATAAAAACAAGATGTTAATAGTAGCTTTAAAACACAGATAAATATTTTCCTCTCCTTAGGTAATAAAAATAAGATAATAATAGTAGCTTTTAAATACAGCCTGCCTGACTAATATTTTCTTTTCCTTGGCAATAGACATAGCTTATTATTACTTAGAAAATGTATTTTACATGCTTATGGTCAGACTAGGATTGAAAATTAAGTTCTTAAATCAATATAATTTAAAACGTAATATAATAATTGGTATATTTTTCAATCTATGAACATAACATTTTTGTCATTGTTTAGTTCGTTCTTTTTGAGTTCATAAATAAAGAATTAACATAATTTATGTGTTGCAAGGAGATTAATTAAGTTAGTGACGTAATATCTGTAAAGTTACTTCCACAGCGTGAGGTGGCTCATTTTCTTATATTTGTGATACAAGTTGTATTTTTTTTAATTCTTTGAACCCTTAAGTCATTAAAATCCATTTAACGCATTAAAATTGACGTTCTTCTAGTTTGAAAACTATCGGTGCCTTTACAGAAAAGTCACATTAAGAAAGTCTTTTTTTACAATTATATTATTTTATTTTTACTTTTATGGGTAAATAGCAAAAGTACCTTCGTACAATATGTATTTGATGAAATACAATAAGCTGTACTGAACCGGTTGTAAACCAAGAAAATAGTTTGGATCTTTATTCAAACCCTTTGTAAAATAGTGCAGATTAATAAAGATTGTGATATGGCCACAATATAGAGTAAGAAGAGACTCACGTGAGGTACAAAGGGAGGTGACTGTCCTCCCTAAATAAAGAGAACAAGAGATGTTTCCTTCTCGTAAAACCGGTACGGCTGCTTGGGGTTTACCTTGAACAATTATATTTAACTGTATTACATTCACGTTGCCTGCAGAGACAATGAACTCATCGAGTGAGTACTCCTAGGTCAACTGCACGCCCAACAAATGCTTTTTCTCAGAATAGAACATCGCAATCTGTATCACTTTCCAATACTTGTGCTGAATTAAATCGTACAGTATTTCATTTAGGAGTATTTGACAAATTGACTATTCTTTATTCGCATAACATAATCAACCATAATGCATTTCTTACCAAACATTAAATCTTGATTCGGGAGCTATTGACGAAAAGAAATAGTAGTTCACGAATCGCAAAGTTTACCTTAGAGGCCGAAAAGCTGGAATTCTTTCCAAGACAAATCCGGCCTTACCAATAAAATTGTTTGATTATTTTTTAACGTACAGACAGGCACGTCGGAGTGGGTATTGGGTTGTGCCACCACTCAATAATTTGGAAACAAAAATGTTTGGAAATTTGAGATTTGAGAACCCCCTTCGAACTGCATATTGTAGTAAACAATGTTACTCAGATATACTAAAATTTAAAACCAATTACTTTTAAGCTAAGAAGTGGGATTTTATTGTTACAATGTTGTAATTGAATAGATAAGAAAGTTATTGTGCAAGTGTCAACAATGGGAAATGGTTAGTGAAAAGTTCAACTCCAAAAGAGTTGGGAAAATTAAAATGTTTCTGTGTTGTATACTGCTACATACGTGTTGTGTAGAACTAACTGTACCTTTTTTATTGTATCCATAATAAATAGTTTGAGTCTTAACAATAATAAGGTCTATTATTTCATTTTTATAAATTCAATAAAGTGATAAACATGTTAAGAGTTTTGTAAAAAAGTTATTATTCTCAAAATAGATTATAAATGCTATTTAGAGAGGTAAATTTTCCAATCATTTTTGAGTTAAAAACTTTTATAGGGGCTTCGCGACCAAAAAATTTACGGACGGTAAATCGGATTTTACCGTCTCGCTCTACTATATATAGTACACATGTGTAATATAGCTTACTCGGTAATACCTCTGAAATGGACATTCTGCTTCCTCATTTCCTAAGTTGTGTTAAAATAGTTTACTATGTAATACCTCTGAAATGGACTTCGTGCTTCCTCATTTCGTAAGTTGTGTTAAAATAGTTTACTTGGTGATACCTCTCAAATGGACATTGTGCTTCCTCATTTTGTAAGTTGTGTTAAAATAGTTTACTTTGTAATACCTCTGAAATGGACACTGTGCTTCCTCGTTTTGTAAGTTCTGTCGCAAAAATAGACTGCTTTAGTTTTGTCTACTATTTCCAATACCCCTTTCCACTGACCTCATACCCCTCCGGGTAAGTTAGGAAATCCAGTTAAAATCGTTGGGAAATTTTAGATTTTGCTCTTAACCCAAAGTAATTTGTTGTAACGACGTCTCTTCGCACAGAAATTAACATACGAAGAAATTTCAAATACACTTTGTATAGGATTCACCGTGCAAAATTATGACTATTTGGGCATATTACTTGTAGTTTATATAAATTTTTATAAAATTATAGAAGACAAGCAAAGATAAATAACCTTATTTAAGCATTTGAATTGGTCTGTATTGGTGTTGAGCGTTTGCAATCTATTCTAGCCCATTAGTAAAAAATGAAGATACATCAAATCAAGAGGCATTAATCAAACTTAGTATGGTAATCCTGACGTAGCATGTAATTAAAAAGGCTCCATATTAAATCGTCTATGGTGGACCCAATGTTTGGGATCATATGACGCCGTATAATTTTGCTTTTAAAACGTGCATTCTTAATCAAAACACCTTCTTGAGTATGATGAACGCAAATATCATGTTTTACAAATTATGGTTTTTATTGGTATTTTACTTTACAAAATACCAATAAAAAGGTAATATATTGATAATTAGATATATTATCTTTTTGGTTCGCCCAACTTGTCGGTTGATGTACAAGCGGACTAAACGTGGGTAACTACATCATAAAATTAAATTCTATATTATCTACATTGAGGCCTACATTGTAGGCCTATCTATATTAAATCCCATACCAACAAGAAAAACGCCATCTCAAGAATACCATACTTGACGTTTTGGTTTTTTTACTAATAACACTAATTACTCACATGAGCTTGTACCAATCATACACATTTTTATTCATGGCCTACAGATATTAAAACAATGTGTTTCTTAAAGTATTTCAGATTGCGTATGGACCTCCATAATTGTAGAGCCTAAGAAGATGGACCGATTTTGAGTAAACTTGGTGAGTGCATATTTTTTACAATTTATTAGTAGCATGGTGATGTCCATGTACACAAAGTGGGTTTAGCATATTTTGTAGCAATTGAGATACTATGAGCAACAGATTTGTATGTGTTTTATGGATATTTTTAGAAATAATTTTGTCCTATACACATAATTTTATTGCTTATGCGGATATAGCAATTATTTAAATTCAAGTATACGATTAAAACTTTCGAAAATAAGCACATAGTTTTTTATATAAATTTAATTCCATTCTGAACAAATAGTTTTACCAATAATGAAACGACGTTACCTAGTTATTAATTTTCCATGTTTTTATACGAATAACGTTTTATCAGAAATGTGTCTCCTGAAAATATAACCCTATACGGTATCGAATTGTAGCAATTAGGCAAGGAAAGCGATTGATTGACCTTCTTGTATTTTACATACAATAAGTTATTCTAACGAGCTTTGACTACCAGACATGCATTAGGCTGTATTCAGCTTTCGCAACAAATAGACTTTTTATGGTATAATAATTGCTACAAAAGACGTCAGTATTTATATACCTGGAAATCACTTTGATAATGCAGTTATTTAAGAACAAATCTACTAAAACGTTGGAATATGCTAATACATATTTGTTATATTTGTATTGAAAATTTATTTCAGTCATCCAGAGATCCTGATTGCCGATAGAGAACTGTACAAAATAAATTTTGTTTTAACAACAATTAGTTTTTGGAAGGAAAAATTTAGCATAACGGTACAATATATCTAATAATTTTTAATTAAAAGGGTTTACTTCGTATATTTTATAACTCATGAATATTGCAAGGCTATTAAATAATAATTTTCTGATTTTTAAGCTAAGCTATAGGGTGTATACTTCAGGAGTTTGCTGAAACTGGATCAAACTGTATATTACTTACTAGTTCCTGCAGCGTATCTGAACATATCAAGACTGAAATCTTGTACATATGTTTTTATACTTATGCACAACAGTTTGAGTTTTCCAATGTCAGTTTTCATGGTTTGGCTAAAGTTTACAACACGCCAACTGTCCTTAATATATTATAGCAGCAGAGGTGCCAAAGTATCACAATAAAATAGTAAGTATATTTTACTATAGTTTCTTTACAAGACCAACAATAATATGAAATCTTAAAATAAGCATACTATATCTTCTATCAATATATACAAAATTTTACAATACTGTAGTTAGAAAATAGTAAGTAGTAATTACTTTCAATAAGAACAAAAAGTGAAACAATAAAAACCCCTAGGTATGTAAAACACCTGTTTGGAGCAACAAAAACAATAAAATGATAAGAAGAAGAAACTAATAAAAAAAAAGAAACAATATATTTATATCTATTTACTACTAAAGTGAGAAGTCGAAGAGGGAAATAATGCAGCCGACCCAGTTACAATAACCATTACAATTACACAGCATCTAGAAAAATGAACTCAAAAACAATTTCTAACATTTGATTACATAGCATACGCAATTCAATAAATTGCCTAACAATGAAATAAAACACAAAACTACCATTCTCAACATTTAAATCTACAGATAGGCGATGATAACCACCTAGGTTTTTCGCCTTTAAAAACCAAAAAAAAAAAATAATAAATCTACAGATAAACTTACATCACTAACATTCATTCATACACACTCGATATCACCCATTCATTCCTTTTTTTTATTCTCTCAAGAAATAACACTAAAGACGAAATTAATGTATTTGTCTTCAATTAAATGACTCCTCCTTAATCTTATAAACCTAAATTTATTTCCACATGTTTTAATATTTTCCGGTAAATAATTAAAAAAGCTTCGGTGCAAAATATGTATGAAATTTCATAAATACTGAAAGATGGGGTTTAGGTACATTGACATTAAATTTATTTCTTACTTCTCTACTTCTGAATGTCAAGCTACTATTTTTATTCCCATTCCTGCTAAAGAAAGTTTTAAAAACCTTATAGGCCTATACATATAAACTCTTCAGTGGTAAAATATTCAAAATTTTAAAAATGGGTGATGTGTGCTCATTTTTACTTTCTCCCCCCTATACGTAGTATTTGGAGAAAGTATTGTTTTCGTCAAAATTTTCGAATTTGAATTTTTAGTGGAATTATCTGTGTTGGTGCTCCCTGAACCCAAAAACTTTTTAGTGGAATTATTTTTTTTGGTGGTCCCTGAACCCAAAAAAGTGGCTTTTTGGTGATGTCTCAAAACCTTATGTACATATAAACTCTTCAGTGGTAGAAATTTCAAAAATTTTAAAATGGGTGATGTGTGCTCATTTTTACTTTCTTCCCCCTATACGTAGTATTTGGAGAAAGTATTGTTTTCGTCCAAATTTTTGAATTTGAATTTTTAGTGGAATTATCTGTGTTGGTGCTCCCTGAACCCAAAAAAAATTTTAGTGGAATTATTTGTTTTGGTGCTCCCTGAAAAGTGGCTTTTTGGTGATGTCTGTCCGTGTGTCTGTTAGGATGTGTACAGAGCTGGAGAACATACCAACGGTCCGATTTTGATGCAATTTGATATGTAGGTGTAGTTCTGGAATATCTCCAGGCGTTTTTTTCATTTTTTCCAATTTTTGATTTTTAAGGGGTTTTACACCCCCAAAATGGCCAAAAACGAGAAAAAAAATATTTCTCAAAAACGGCTAAATCGATTTTGATAAAATTTGGCTTATTTGTAGCGTTTAATGTACCCTACCATATGCAAAAAACCATCTTTCTAAAAATTATCGTTTAGGTAATAATAATAATAACTGATTTTTGGGGGTTTTTGGCCAAAAACGGGGTTGTTTTTCAAAATTTTTCAAAACTTTTTTTCATGCATCTCTATACAGGCCTAATTGGCATGTTTGGTGCAAATTTTTTCGAAATCGATCAAATAGTTTTAATAATATTATCATAATAGAATATGGATGTGTGTTACATGCATCTAATATTTTCCATGGTATGTCCTACTTTTGCAATTCTAAATAACCACCTCCTATGCTACTCTTGGGAAGGTATAAAGTTTCAACTGGGAGAAAGTATGTGGCAGTTATCTGGTACCGTTTATTTTGCTTGTTTGAAACAATCCGTATGAAATACTTTTGTGTCATAATGTGTTTTTCTGTGGTATAATAGGTAATGCTCTAATACGTGTAGTTAAATTTTATTTCTTAACGTCTTAAATAAATGCAAACAGAAAATATAACTCACAAAATTGTATATAATTAATTACGAACAGAAAATAAATCACTTTAAATCTAAACTCAGTTCACAACTTAAGAAAATATTAGTCGTATCTTTTGAATGACGTCGGACTGCTCATTCAAACGTAAACACGATTGCCTGACTCCATTATTCCTGTACTTTTACAAAAAACATCACTTAATAAAATATGTGCAACAAAAACTAACAAAATAGGAACTCCCAAATTGTTACACAACTCTATAAAACGTTAATACTTAATACAACGTCACTAATACTTTATATCAAACTACACTGCAAATAAATATTTTATATAAATCTATGTTTACGATTCGATACATACCAGGTGTCTTAAAAGTCCCACTCCCCCCCCCCTTTAACTTTTGTGTTTGTTAAAACAAACAAATATCCTTTTGGGGAACGATACTAACTTAACCCAAAGTATCTTTTGAAGCAATCGGAAATTTTGAGTGTCCCCTAAAAATGGGGGATTTTGGGGGCAACTCAAAATTTTTAAATGGGAAGTATGGTCATGTGATACCTCATTTTAAAGGTCTATTTAAGATTAGGAAAATGACATAAAGAAAATAAAAATCGGACAACCCAAAACAAAATGGCGGCATTAAACGTATTGAAATAAATCGACATAAAGTTGCTAAAAGCAACTTTAGAAAAAATGAAGTTTTAGAAAATATTTCAAAAGACAAAAAATGTTTATTTTAAAGTGCTTGACCTACAAAATTGCTTCCAAAACGATTTCGTAAATTTTATTTTTTACAAAATTTTCTAAGATGGAGGAGTAAAAATAAAATTTACGACATCGATTTGGAAGCAATTATATAGATCAAGCACTTTGAAATAAACATTTTTTGTCTCTTGAAATTTTTTCTAAAAACTCTTCCTTTTCGAGATATTAGCAACTTTATGTCGATTAGTATCGTTCCCCAAAGGATATTTGTTTGTTTTAACAAACACAAAAGTTAAAGGGGGGGGGGGGGAGTGACTTTATAACCACCCTGTATAACAAGAGTCCAAATGTAATCGGTGAAAAACTAAAAAAAGTAATAGCCTGGCGTTCTAACTACTTTCTCTACATATATTTATTGTATTTATCTTTTCAGTATATTTAAAATAATCCTATTTTAATGTTAATTCGCTACGGTATTATTTTAAACAGACTGAAAAGGTAAATACAATAAATATATTTAGAATAATAATCCAGAGGCTTGGAATAAAATAATTAATACATTCTTGTCACAGTATCTTTTCAGTCACAGTATTAAGTTGGTAACATCAACATTTTTTTGTATAACTGAAATGCAAAAATTAAAAAGTAGGCTGACGTTCTAACTTACAGTTTCTAAGTATCACAGACGATTACCAGCAAGAATTCACAGAGCAACATTCAATTAGTCTACAACAATGAGCGAAGGTTTGCACCACTACTCTTTTTTTTTTAAAAAAAGGTCGTCGTCTGCAATCGTATCAGCTGGGTGGCGTGTTGTAAACTAACGCCCATGATTTGAAATTATCTTACCAAACACACTTACAATAACCTCAAGTAAAGCAAATGAAACAAACACCCAAAAGTAAATTGTTGTCCTTAAAAGCACATAACACCAACTTGATCTGTTAAAGTGCTTTTAAACACTACCGCTATTCGTTTCCACTGCCATTTTTATTAGAAAATGGGTTTCCACATTATTACTGTAGCCATGATTAAGGTTTAACTGAACGTAAACTGGTAACTTGTTTGATAGCAATTGCATCAGCAGAGAATTGTAAGATTTCATTGTCTTTTATTCCGATTTTACACAGTAATTTAATTAAAATATTTTTACTTTCAAAGGACAGAATATAAATTCTGCGCCAACAATAGTAAACGTTTTGTTTGGTTTTAGAAGGTTGGTAAAAAGTATTGAATTTTTAAAACTAGGGGTTTTCAGCTTTACTTTGTTTTACCGCAATATTTTCAAACCAAAACACTAAAACATCTTCTGAAAATAATAATTACACATACATTTTTTTACAAAACACTAGCTCCTTAATATTATTTTGCCAACTTCTATCGTTTGTAGACAGAGAGACAGCGAGGTTGAAAGAAATAGCTTGTAATGGTCTATGTTAACACATAAGTTTATAAATTATTCTAAATTCAGCTCTTACGAATATTGCTAAATCTAAAACAAAACAAAATTACTTCCTGACTACCATTTAAAACTTTTGGGATTAATATTTAAATATAGAGACCGGTTTCAGTAAAGTTGAAGCCTAATCTGTCATATTTCTTGAACACTCTGTTGATGACATTCACTTAATTGCTCGTATTTTGTTCTACACACGACATTGATAAACGGTTGTATTACACTGAGAAGTTGATATAAAAACGTTTGAGAATCGCCGGTGTTTCCGACTTTCATTGCTCACTATGCAAGTACCTCTGAAGTTAAATATACGAAAAGCATTACACAGGATTCCCAAGCATACATTAAAGAATCAGACCCAATTTATGCAATATACTGTAGATCTCGATCTTGGCTGGTACGATTTACTTCATAAAACAAACTAAATGTGTTATCCTAAATTATAACGGATTATGTGGTAAAACTGTAATAACATTTGTATTCTAGGGAATTTATTTTACATGTCAACATATTAATCAAACATATTTTGTGTGTTTTTTCCTATAGTCGTTTATTATAATACTTTTCAACGATTAACAATGGAATAACAGTATCAATACCAATTAAACTTTTACTGTTAAAAAATCGTTTTTTATGAATTACTTACTCTAAAATTAAAAACCTCTAAAATTACTTACTTATAAAATACTTTAATTGGTTTGATTTTTTCTTGTTATACTCACGGGCCACTGTTTGAGAAGAATCAAACAACTGTCCAAAATAACAGTATTTTTAAAAATATTCTTCTTTTTGTCATTGAAACCTATTTAAAAGTGAAGTAACAGAAATGGGCTCTTTATTTATTAAACGAAAACTATCTGAAAGTGAAGTAATAGAAATGGAACTTTGTCAACGAAACCTATTTAAAAGTGAAGTAATAGTAATGGGTTCTTATTGTTGTCAACGAAACTTATTTAAAAGTGAAGTAATAGAAATGGGTTCTTATT
>JAGFPH010001165.1:230748-254423 GCA_018207615.1 Philaenus spumarius
CAGGATCTGTGTTCGAGGTCGTGGTATTGTTCGCAAAGTATATTTTGACTAATCATGTGTAAAGAATTTCACAGATGATTACTAAATGTTTATCTGTGGCCGTAATGGGGTAAAGGATTATGTCTGGCCTTGATTATGTTACCGGTAGAATAGTAACATGATTTCTGGACCTCGATATTGTCGTTTAAAGTCAAATGTGTGGGAATTACTTTATCAGAAGATAAATGATTCAAAATTCACGATTCACGATTGATGTTTTAATTTGTCTGGCCTTTGACACACGGTATTTTTTTTACAATTCATTTAAAATAACAAGATCTACAGAAAAATCCTACTAAATGGGAATTTTTTTCAAGTACTGATTCTTTTTATCTAATCTGACTTGATTTATGGGGTTTGACGAGGTTTTCTAAAATTGCACAATTTATCATATTCGATACGTTACACTTACTTCCTTATTACTTAAAACAAACTGAAATCGTGTCCAGGACAATGCGTGTGTTGTTAAAGTGTGCAAATAGTCTTTTTAAAACACTTCCTCTGTGAAAATAACGAATGCAAGATAAAGGGACACAGATAAAGTTGCGAGTAAAGCTATAAAAACAAGAAAATAGTTCACAACAGCAATACCGCTCACACACGTAACAGCATTACGTTTATCAACATGACGCTTCTTCTTGGGATTGTCTTTATGACTGTTATTGCCACTTCCATTCAGCAAAATACTGTAAGTTTTTGTAATAGTTATATTTATATGTAGTTTATTTGTGGAGCTAAACAAATTTAGCAATTTAAAATATAAATGTATAAACAAAATTGATAATTTATTCCTTCTTTTAGTCGCCAAAAAAGTTAACTAATTACATACTAAACACATTTTGGTAGGTGTCATAAAATACATACAAAAATAAAATATTTAGCATTAAAAATGACCTGTAAAAATAATAAAACATACAACTATTTCTAGTTCCTATAAAATTAACGGAAATTATTTAAAAATTTTAACCACAGTAAAAGTAAAAACAGCAACTATATTGTCAAAATCACAATTCAATTTGTTTAGAGAAGGTTCTTGTACATAAGTTTTAGGAAAATAAACAAGCTCCTCTAAAGATAGTAAACCTGGTCCAAATTTTTTCGAAATCGAAAATTGTAAGTAGCTTATTTTATAACAAAAGATGTTTTAACTAAACGAAAAAAATTTATTTGATGTAAAGTTATGTAGTCAATAATAAAAAAGCAATAAATTAAGTGTAAAATCTTATTTTGAGGGTTTGCTGTAGAGGCGGCCATCTTGGATTTTTATCCCTTAAGAGCAATGTTAAATTTCAAACCATTTATTTCGTTTATTTTTTATCATAAAATTATTTTCAAGGTCTTATTTTAAGCACAATTACAATACGCATCCGTTTTGCATTTTATATTTTTTTAAATGCTTTTCTTTTGTTATGTAATTTACATTTTGTAAGTACAAAGTTTGAATTTTTTCCCTAACACAATAAAAAATTAAAATAATGAAAAATAATTTGCAAGCCGGATCCGAAATTTTATAAAGACTATTCAGTTTTTTTCTTCAGCACTCAATTACAAAAGATGGATTTATAAAATGGTTTGAAATGAGGCAATGTCAAAGCGCTCAGCTGCAAGAAATTGCACTGTTTAGATACGGTTATAGAGAGAAGCGTTTGCGTTTCCGGTTGCTTTTTCGTTTACTGGAGCAGATCCTTAAGAAGGATTCGCTGTGCACGTCAATAAAGATGTGTTTTGAAGTAACTCTTAAATTATAGAGTCGGACAATGGGTAACTGTGGTTTAATTTAAGTGAATTATCAATTAAATTCAGAGAATATTATGTATTTCCTAAATATTTACCTGTTAAAATAAGGACAAAAATATATATTGGCTTAGTTTAGTTTCTAGATCTGTAAACGTAGGTGTAGACAATAATTTCAACAGAAAATCTTATTAAAAATACTTGCCTTATTGTACTGTCAAGTCAACTAGCCAGACATCTTTAAATACACCACTCTTTAGGCAACAGTCAAACTAATCAACTGGATCTCAGAAATAAATCAGTATTTACCAAAGAAAAAGTTGCCGAATACTGATTTATTTCTGAACATATGAATATTTAAAATATGTTTTTATTTTGTATTTCCTGGTGTTTGAAAATGTATAAAGTATACTTTTACTTTCTCACTGTACTATAGTATAGAGAATGTATAGTGATCGCAAAAAAATTGATGTTGAGATTTTTGTGGAAATATCCGTTTTGGGACCCCCTGAGTCCAAAAAAGTGATTTGTACAAAATATCTGTTTGTATGTATGTATGTCTGTATGTCTGTATGTATGTCTGTATGTATACAAACCTAGAGCGAAAACTATTCGATCGATTTCAAACAAATTTGCACCAGACATGTCAAGTAATGCACGAAAAACGGTTTTGAACATTTTTGAAAAACAACCCTCTTTTTGGCAAAAAAAAAACTCCAAAAATCAGTTATTATTTTTTTATAAAAAAACAGCTCTAACGATTTTGATAAAATTTGGCTTATTTGTAGCCTTTAATGTACCCTACCATATGCAAAGAACAGCATCTTTCTAAAAATTCTCGTTTAGCTAATAATAATAATAATAATAACTGATTTTTGGGGGTTTTTGGCCATAAAGGGGGTTGTTTTTCAAAAAATTTCAAAACCTTTTCCCGTGCGTCTATAAAGGCCTAATTGACGTGTTTGGTGCAATTTTTTTTTGAAATATATCGAATAGTTTTCTCTCTAGATAATAATAATAATATTTATTAGTTAATCACCAATTTTAATAAAAAATCACCTCTCCTACCACACCCTACAAGTCACAGTGAATCTGTTTAATAATTTAAATGTGTTTGTGAGAAAGTACGTGCCAGTTCCTGGTACCGTTTGTTTGTAATATTATTGAGATTCCAAAATGTTTTATATTTTTTTAAATCTTGGTTTTGCACAGGACAATTGAATACAATCAGCAATTACTGTTTCTATACTGGTGAATAACATCGAGGGTTACTCTATAGCAGTGCATACAGATCTTAGTTTATTTTTAAACAATATTTATAGTTTAAAAGAAGTTTAACTTAAAATGACAAACTAATATATATATTGTTTGAACTCAAAAGAAGTGTTTTTGGTCAATAATGCTTTGCATGTGCAGGGAGCAGCAACAGGCACAAATGTGACATCAAACAATACTGGATCAGTAACAACCACGAGCACATTGCCCACTACTCTGCCAACTACAACCTCAGAAGTAAAAACAATAATCAATGAATTCAAGCCGATTAATGGTTCGGCCATCTGTAAAAAAATCTGCGAAGATGAAGATACATATGATTCAATTTTGGACATTTTTACTGATTTATTTTATTATGACGAAGATGATGACTGTGAATACAAGTGTCAAATTACAATAAATACACAACTTGCACAATACAATATTTCCAAAATATTTCCAACACGCGTATAAAAACGTATTAAACCCTTATATTTGTTCGTATGGAAATTAAATCTACAAATAAATATAGGGACCAAATAAATGATTACTGACATATATAAACTCACTTATGTTTTATAAAAAATAGTTTTATTCATAGTTGTTAGAAATGAAAGACAGATGACTAAATTTAAGTTTTTGTACTGATACTTGTGATAATTGTACGATTGACAGATTAAGGTTCTGCACGTTTAATGTTCTAGGTCGCTGTAAACATTCTACAAAAACAACCAAATACATTTTGAAATTATTAAAAATAACTGACAGTTATATCAGACACACAACTATTTATTAGACTTCTTGTCTTTTTCATTGTCATTATAGCCCAGTCGGTAAAGGTTACAACTAACAGTAGTTTGCAATACGGCTGATTTTTTTTTATAAGTACCTTAAAGTATGTAGATTAACATAAAAAAAAAGTTTACCAGTCTATCGATTTCCCAAAGTCGAAAAATAAAATCGCTTATAATTTGGTTTTCGATTATCATTAATATTTCGAGCTGGGATGAAGATAGAGAAAAATAAAAATACCACCATGTAGGGGAGGTATTTTTCAACAAAAAAGGTCATCTGTGTTTATTTCGTCCGAGCAATGGTTCGTCTGGACAAAATTCGATAATGCAGGTATGTATTTTGCAGCAGGGGAAATCACTAAAAGGGGACATCTTATTTATATATGAAGCGTTGGCTCATTCTAAATTGGCCGAATTGTAATATATTGAATTGAAACTTGACATAGGAGTTAAAATATATATATATATTTTAAATATTTGTGCTGAGTCTCAGCTTGTTATCTTGAAAATTACCCGATCTAGAGCCACTTGACTTATCAATGGGTTTCTCGATTTTAGGAGTACCGGACCCACCAATTCATTTTAAACAGCTCCAGTTTAGAAAATTTTTAAAATATCAACCTGAAAGTTTTTTTACAAATTAAATATATAGATTCAAACAAGATCAAGGAGTATAAACCTTTTTTATTATTTACTTTTTTCAAAGCACAAGTAACTTAAAAAACTATAATTTTAGACCTTTTTGGTTTTTTTTATCAAAACGCTTGAGATAATCGGCTGCAGATTAGTCAATTTTTTAAATATAGTTTTTAAAATAAGTATAGCAAAAAGCAATTGTGTTTGTAACTTCCGTACCAATTTTTAAATAGATATGTTAAAAAATATCGAAAATGGAGTTGTTGAATCCAAAAGTGTTATAGTTAAAACGAGATAGGTAAAACAGAAGACTATTTTCAAGCGCCTTGTTTTTAAAAATAACATGAAAAAATCGTTCATACTTACTAAGAATATTTATAATGGTGTACTCAACTTGTAAAACAAATTTGATGTTGATATTCCAAAAATTGACGAAACTGGAATAGATTGAAATTAGTTCGTGGGTCCGGTACTCCTAAAATCGATAATCGAAATCGACTCCTAGATCGGATCATTTTCAAGATAACAAGCTGAGACTCAGCATAAATGTTTAAAATATAAATTTTAACTCCTACGTCAAGTTTCAATTTGATATATTAAAATTCGGCCAATTTAGAATGAGCTAACGCTTCATATATAAATAAGATGTCCCCTTTTAGTGATTTCCCCTGCTGCAAAATACATACCTGCATTATCGAATTTTTTCCAGACAAACCATTGCTCGGACGAAATAAATACATAAGATATTTTTTGTTAAAAAATACTTCCCCTACATGGTGGTATTTTTTATTTTTCTCTACCTTCATCCCAGCTTGAAATATTAATGATAATCGAAAAAAAATGATAATCGATTTTTTTTTCGACTTTGGGAAATCGATAGACTGGTAAACTTTTTTTTATGTTAATCTACATGCTTTAATGTACTTATAAAAAAAATCAGCCGTATTGCAAATTACTGGAACTTTTGGTCTAAATTTACCCCTACCGACTGGCCTATTAGTAGAACTCCTTGTCTTTAGGTTAACGAGTTTACAACACTATTAGGAGATATTGGTTTTTTTAAACACACAGACTGAATTTATTAAAAAATGTATAGTATGTTTTTTGTATAATAGTTAAGCAATTTATAATATCTAGTGGGAAAATTTCGTCAAAAGTTTGTTATTTGTATCTTATTCAAAATGTTGTGTGGATGTACTGTATAATATATTTAATATACTCTTAATTTCTTCAAGTAATCTATACAATTGTTTGCTCTAAATACATCGTTTTATGGTTTGGGGAGTATGAATCGGTGATAGATACCGAAACAATACTTGTACCAATGGTACGATATTATAAATTGAAATAAAAAAAAGTTACTTAATTGACTTAAGGGGAGGCTACCCTGCCCGCCATATTGAATCTGATTCTCATAAGAGCAATGCTACAGAATAAGTCGTTTCCGTTAATTCGTGGAATAAATGTAAAAATTTGGTTTCATTTCGAAGTACTGTCAATTGCTAGTCAAGTACTGTCGAAGTATGTTGATTGCTGAATACATTTTCAAAACCCGTTTTATTCTTTTCATAAACGCATGATATAAATAGTAGAAAATAGTAAACTTTATTAATTTTTTACTCAGTTGAAAAAAGAGATATTGCAAAAAACCTTAGCAATCAACACTCACAATCTGTTTTAATTTAAGAAAAAAAATACAGCTTTCATTTCTTGACGAAACTAACACAAACATATGCTTTAGTGTGAAAGTATGGTTGGGTTATTTTAACATTGAAATTGGTTGTCAACTTCGCCGTTTTGAATTTAAGGAGTCGAGCTTTAAAGCTCAAAATCGCAGTCCAAACAAATATTTCCCGCACACTTAAAATGTTGTCAAAAACTAAAACACACAACTATTTAGCCTATTTCCAGTGCGTTGTACTTCCTTCTGCAAAATCTACACACATTGTAAAAGTAAATACAAAATTTAAAAATAGTAATTTAAACACATGTCATAAATTCTTTTTTTCTTCTATGGATGCATATAAAGAAAAATACTAATGTAAATATAAATCTATAAATGGTTTGTTTTATAAAGAAAAAATAGTAAACTAGAGATACGTCTAAAATCCATTATTTTGTGTGGATATATACGGAAGAATGTGGTAATTTGAACATAAGCCTTAAATAGTTTTTTTTTTCAATGGATATATTAAAGACTAGGGTAGACCCCTGCGTGCTCCGCACGCCAACCCCCAATGGTTAAAAGAACCATCAAGGCTCAGGTCTACGCACGTTAAAACCCTAACTGAAAAGCTAGAAATACAAAAATAATTGCTTCAAATTTTGAAATCAGCTATTAATGGAAATATTGGAGCTAACATCTAGCTATACTATCTGTTATTTTATTCAATTGGTTGCTATGGTAATAAATGTAAATACATGTGTTGGTTTATCATTCTAGGACTAACCTAAGAATTTTCCGACTAAATTTACAAATATTTAAATAAAAAATGTTTTTATCGAAATGAATTATAGCCTATGTTACTCAGGGATAGTGTAGCTTTTTATTAGTTCAACTATTTTTTCAATTGGTTCAGTCGTGCCAGAGATTACCCCCTGCATACAAAAAACAAACAAACAAACTTTACCTCTTTATAATATTTTTATAGAAAAGTGGTAATTTAACCATGTGTTTAAATGATTTATTGATATAATATGGATACGTATAAAGAACGTTTCATATAAACATAAGCCCGAACACATTGCGGTTTCCAGATATCCGCCATTTTGTTTTCGTACAAACTAATTCATATCTAGAGAAACGTTTGACTGATTGAGTTCAAACTCATGCGTTTCAAAATGGCGGATGTTTGAAAATTTCAAACCTAAATTACTCAAAAACCATACATTTTAACAATAAATGTTAAGGTACCTTTTTTGTAGCCCTTTTGATAGCCTATCGGATGGTGTAACTGTCAAAACAATCGGATGAAGGATAACAGTTACATTATGTGTAATTGGTTTGTTCAACGCCATCAATACTGTAAATACAACGATATTGTATGTAGATATATGCTGTTATTGTCTTTAATTGAACTATTATCTTTCATCCAATTGTTTTGACAAATACATCATCCGATAGGGAATCAAATGGGCAGCAAAAAAGGTATCCTGACATTTTTTGTTAAATTGTAAGGTTTTTGAGTAATTTACCCTTTTTAAAATTTTTCAAACAGCCGCCATTTTGAAACGCATGATTGGATATAATCGCTTATTTTATTGAGATATATCATTGTTAGGTTAAACTTCATGCCAAGTTTGAACTCAATCAGTCAAACATTTTCCTAGATATGCATTATTTTGTACAAAAAGCAAATGTAGGATATCTGTGCGTTTTCGGGCTTATGTTTATATGAAAGTTTTTCTTACTTTTAGCTATAGAATGAGCTTCCGAGACATTACCGCATTGTTCTGGATCACCCTGTATAAAGAATGTAATAAAACAACAGTGCTGTAGCCTATGTAAACGAATACGTTTGTTTAGACATTCTACTCCAACTGAAATTGTGTTATTTCTTACCTTTAAATCCTATTGCCAAAAACGGACTATATTGGGAGTTGTGGTTTTTGATGAAATTTTACAGTAATCCCTGGTTAAGTGCTACATCATTTTAAATGTCTAATAAAGCTTGATTTTGCTTGCTTTTACCTTTGGTCCAACAATTTTAGAGCCAAAATAAACTGAGTAAAATCGTTCTGCGGTAGTAAATAAAACTACAAACCAAAATGAAAGCTTAGAAATTCCATATTGAAGTAAGTTAAAACTGTTTTCAATATGTGTAGATTGTTTTCAAAATACTTTAATAATGATGAGTTTAAAATGTCTTCAATGCTACCTCATGACGAAATTATACCATTTGGTGCACTGGGATTAACACAGAAATATTTTTCTTAGATTCGTTAAGTGAAATAGTTGAAACTAATCTTCTAAACTCAGTCACTTTCCCCCTACGTATTTTGTTTGCATAAAGGCGAAAACCTTATAGGTTATAATTTCCCGAGCACCATTGTTTCTATAATCTAAAACACAAAGTTGTAACAAATCAATAATTGCTACGACCAAAAATAATTAACATTTGAAATAAAACTATATCAAATTTTAAAACTAGCTCAAATATTTAAATTAATAGAAATTACCAAAAACTTAAAACTAATGTAGAACTATAAACTTCGAATATAAAATAAAACAGTAAAAATCTGTTGCAGTAAAACAATAAACAATTTTCAACAACACGAAATAAAGTTATTAGAATGTATTAAGTTGGTATTATTTTCAATTGTGTTTTTCTAATATCCATTGTTATTACACTGTCCGTCCTAGGGACGGTATATAAAAAAAAAAATAAGTGTTTGTGCCGTGTAAATATTAAATACACGTATATATAATTATGTTGTGATTAAAGGAAACGCAAATATGGACTCTGTAAACACTTTTATTCAAGGATATGGAGAAGGAAGATTTTGAAATTTATTTTTGCACGCCCAGGTCTGCGCCCACGCATTGGGGGGCCCCGCTCAAACAAATTTAAGTTTGCCAGATGAATTATAAATTATGAATTAAGAGAGTTTTTAAAAACACAACAGTTACTATAACAGCAATCAGTCTAGTGTGATAGTGTAGTGTTGTTAGTTATCAATTATGTACGCACAAAATAATATTAAACTGGAAAAATTCCCCAATGGTAAGTTTGTTTTCATTTATTAATAGCCTAATTTATTTTTAACTCCAATGGAGCCTAATTTATTTTGTAATTATTAAAATTATATCATATTTTCTCTTGTCACCTATGTTTCATACTGCGTTTATGGTATATATATACATATAGTCCTAATTATGTATGATATAGTGGGGGAATGAATGATGGGTGATAAATATAGGGGCCCGTTTGCACCGGTCCCACATAAGCTAAACCCGGCCCTGTGGACGCCATTCCCCTCCCAAATAGCTCAAATTTGCGATCATAATGATTTTGCTTATATTTATGGTAATATAAACAGTAATTAAGTAACTTTAAAGTAAATTACACACCCTATAAAACAAATAGCTTACCAGGTATCAACACCAACCTAACCATTATCCATAATGAGAGGAAGGGCCATCGTCTCAACGTATTGGAAGAATATAGTATTTACACCTCCCAGAAGGAAAACCCAGCATACTCCTTAATGATAAGTTGAACTTTGCAGCTAACCCCATTTATGACGTAATATCTAATCTCTAAACAAACACAGCTGACCTATTAACAATTCACAATCCACCTTCATTCACTTCAGTTCCCGTTCGGAAGCACAGAAACTATGCAGTGGCCACGCCAGTGCAAAATTTGTACGGCATTTGACGAAGTGCTAGCCTTTGATAAATTTTATTATGTTTTTTTTTGTCGTCTTATCGTGTTTGTTCAGTGTTGTTATGTGTTTTATTTAAGTGTTAAGTTCCTACACCTGACGGCTGTGAACGGCGAAACAGCGCTGTAGTGTATCTACAAAATAAAAAGAATTGCTCTGACTACTATAAAAGGTAATTATCTATATTGTATATATCCTTGATAAATCCTACATGGTATTATAAAGAATCGCATATATTATTTCTCAAGGCCATTTTTTTGTCGGGACGCCATAACTTCCTTAATACATCATTAAGTTACATGAATGAGGCATCATTTTAAAGCTTTCCTTAACCGCTACACCGGAAAAATAGACAAACAGCTTAAAATTCATGTTTTATAACAAAAATTGATTAAAAAAACTTTTATATTATACTTTGTATGTTCCGAATGAAAGGCGCCATCTATTAACCATCTGTTTGACTAGCATGACAGCTGTTAGTTAGATTGTTTACACTGTAAGATTGTATAGGGAAACTGTTATTTATAAACCAATGTAAATAAATAAACTTAATTAACAGGATTAAATCAACGTGTTAAATCAGGTAAATGTAGGCCTACTCCGAACTTGCGAAATATTCGCACGGGTCAACTAGTATAATATAAAAGAAACTCTGCATATTATTCAGTTTCATATTTTGTAAACTCTACAAAATGTGGGCAGTCGGAAAGCCATTTAAACATAATGTTAACTATATGTCACACAACTCAAAAAAGTATTAGGCCTAGGAACTTATTTTTTACTAATAGTATGGTCTTTTAGCTAGTTCCTCAAATGAGATTTTTGTTTTTTAGCTTTTGAAAAGTATTTTATTTTATTTTTTACTTTTTGACAATTTTTCAGGGGGACTTTTTTTAAATTTTATTTTTTATTTTAAGAAGGGAAAGACAAATACAAAAATCCTGTGTGAGGAACTAGTGTTTGCTATAAGGAAACTACTATAAAAATTCCATTACATTGAATAGTTTTCGAAATGCGATATGCAGTATGCATGCCATGACTAAAATTTTAATATTCTCCTGCTGAATATGATGGGTTGTCTGGGTCCTCCGCCTGTTGGTACTGGTCCTCAAGCTTCCTCTTCAATAAAGTTCTGTTCTGTTTAATATTTTTCTGTAAACAGCTTTTTCGGTTTTTCTGATGCGGTTAGTATCCAGTCTTTTCATAGCAACCGCACAATTTTTCCCAATTTTTAATCCTAACTGTCGTAAAACTTAGAATTTGTTAACATACCCATCATTGGAAGACAAAACTGCATCATAAACTCCAAATTTTAGGAAAGCGAGGGTTAAGAATGTCCTTTTCGTTATTCTACTCCAAATTACGTAATTCAACGATTCGTTGGGATTTTGGGATTTTCCTTTCAAATACCTTTCCAGCAATTCAGGGTTAGCTAAATCCTTGAAAATGGGTTTTATTTCTAACATGACTATTTCGGGAAGATTGAAGTGTTTATCATGGTCATACTCTTCACCTTTATAGAGAGCTTTGTTGTAGCGTGTCAGGGTCTTTTGCATAAAGTCCGTGTGAAGGATTCCCATTTGGCCATGATGATAAGTAGCCCAAACTGCTTCGGTCATATCTGTCAAGCTATGGCAATTCCTCCTAATAGCTAAACCTTAATATAATTGCAGTTTTTGTACTGCGGTGTCTGTAAGACGGGTTTTCCCTGAGAAGGGCTTTCCGTCGGCTAGTTTTGTTTTCTTTGATTTAAATTTCAACATACAAAGTCGTGAGTCTATACTATTTTATGCATACCCCATACATTCAATTTTATTTATTTTCACACTTTTACCATAAGGCTTTGAGTCACAAACAGGCATTAAAATCGCCATCTCCAAGTTAATCGACATATCTCAAATTAGCTCCTTCAACAGATCTGTTAAAAATTGCGATGGCACCCTCAGATTCCATCCAACCACTTGTTAGTATGTATAGTTCGTCAGATTTAGCAAGACCTCTAAGATGCGTTGGCGGGAGGGAAGAATTTAGGCAAGTGGGGATGCCATCCGCTGGAGGGGAAGGGACACCACGCTACTTTCTATCACTGTTGTTGCGACAGCCTTGTGTTGTATTACTTCCAGACCGAAGTGTTACGTTCAGAGCTAGGCAATAGACTGAGCCTTTCTGACCCCCCACCACTCGAATTAACTCCGAGTCTACTGCGCATCTCGACGTCACGGCTCATGCTAGAAATTCTCTACTATAACTTATTAGAGCACAAACAATATTTAATTGTGCAATGTATGTCCAACAATTACTTGTGTCAACAGAGGTCAAAGATATGATGCCTTTGAGAGAGATGTATGACCCCTCTTTTGCCAGGAGCCTTCGACAGCCACGCAAAGAACTCTATTATTTGGCTTTGTATTAGCTAAATAATACAAAGCCAGTTGGCAAATAATAATACTAGTTGGGGGAGGTGGAACGTTTAAAATGCCGCATAATGTTTGTGCAGCGGTGTAACCTTTACCTGTTACACTTACTTCCTTATTACTTAAAACAAACTGGAATCGTGTCCAGGACAATACCTGTGTTGTTAAAGTGTAAAAACAGCCTTTTTAAACACTTCCTCTTTTAAAATAACATATGCAAGATAAAGGAACACAGATACATTTTATTGTTGTGTAAAGCTCCAAAAACAAGAACAGGGTTCACAACAGCAATACTGCACACACACGTAACAGCACCACGTTCATCAACATGACGCTTTTTCTTGGGATTGTCTTCATGTCTGTTATTACCACTTCCGTTCTTGCACCTACGGTAAGTTTTTGTACTAATTATATGTATAAGAGTAAATCCCCATGAAAAATCACAAGCGGATTAATTAGATACACATCAGAAATACATCATTTATTCAAAATACTATTTAAACAACACAGTTTATCTAGGCCTATTTAACTTTGCAGACGGGGACTTTTAACTCGGTAAATGTGTACAATTATAAAGACTATAAAACTGTAGGAATATTTGTCAAGATTTTGTGTTTATGTATATTATTATATATATTTCAAGAAAGATAAAAATATTATCTTTTTGTAATTGCCTTTTATTTTATATTGGTAGATCAAATGATTTAGAAGTTATTAATATTATAGGCTATATTATTGATTGAAGTTGTAAGCATAACCCCAAATTATAATCTACGCTAGGCTTTGTTAGCATATTACAGATTTTGATAAAGGGTGAAATCAGCTGTTATATTATTAAGTTAAACGAATAAGTATTTCTTCTTTAAATTTGTATAAAGGAATATTTTGATGACAACAGGTTGTATTTATATACAGTTTATAACCTCAAAGCAAATATTATAACGTATAATTATTACATTATTTTTATAACTCATATATAAAAAAATCAACTCCACAAGAAATTATAACGATTGAAGTTGTAAACATAACCTCAAACTTTAATATACACTGGGTATACAGATGATGGGTGAAATCTGTTGTTATATTAAAATGTTACTCCACGTGTTACTTCACGTACGTACTACACTCGCTTTATAGGAGTTGATGTAGCTTTTGTGGAGCTAAACAAATTTAGTACTTTAAAATATAAATGTATAAACAAAATTGATAATTTATTCCTTTTAGTTTTTCAATAGCTAAAAAACGTTAACTCCTTACATACTAAACACATTTTGGTAGGTGCCATAAAATATATACAAAAACAAAACATTTAAAACTCAAAATAACCTTTAAAAAATAATAAAACATACAACTTCTGTATTTCTAGTTCCTATAAAGGTGACGGCAATTGATTACAATTACTTAAACCATAGTAAAAGTTAAAACAATTATACTGTCAAAATTGCCATTACATTTGGTTAGAAAATGTTCTTGTACATGAAGTTTAAAAAAATAAACGATAGTAAACCTGGTCTAAGTTTTTATGGAAATGAAAAATGTAAGTAGCTTATTTTATATCAAAAGATGGTTTAACTAATAGCCGAGGCAAATTAGACTTTTGATTCATGAAAAATATGCCAAAGGTAGAAATGATTTTAATCCACTTTGGGCATCCCAAACCAGGGCTATAGAATACAAGAGCTAGACCAGTCCGCCAAGGAAAGCGTTCCCGTGCTGCCACTGTGATGACGCCACGGTGGTAACTCCTGCTCCATTCCCACTGCTTCTCATAAGTATTCTTTGCTACAATAATTTCAATTTCTTAGCAAACCTGTAACATTTTTATGAAGCGCTCTTCTTTAATTTTAGTATTGACACTACACAAAGCAATAAGTAGACTGTAAGCAATTAGTCTAAAGAAGTAAGAAGAAGACAGGGTTACAATAAAACTAATTAGTAGGTAATAAACCGTTGTAGTGTACTAATGTCAGCATACTTTTAATTTGATTCTCTGAAACATTTCTGAAAAATAAATACGAAATTGAACAAAATGTGTCACATTATTGAAAATAATTGTATTTATTACAATAAACCACCAAAACTTGAATGTCATACTGTAGTTTAATAAAACATGTGTAATACTTATAAAATAAAACACATAAAAGTTATAAATACTTATACATAATGAGTAGCTTATATGCAGATAAGCACATGACATAATAATTACTGCTGAAATAAAATATTAAAAAAATTAAATAAAACTGCTTTATAGAAATTTTCCTTCCCTAGGCCTTAGGGAATACTTAATTTAATAGTTGAATTTAAACAATTTTGAACTATTTAAATTTAAATTGACACTGTGCAATTTAATTTAGTCTAGAAGTTTAACTTAAAATTATGTTTTATTTTTTTATTTTTGTCATAAATAATTTTATTACTCTAGGTTTAAATTTGATTATAATTATTTGTATATTATATATTTATTTATATCTAATTATTCTGACAATAATTATTTTAAGTACATGTTGCTAGTAAAGATTTTTTTTAAACATTCTAATTTTATAGCTGCAGAAAAAATTACTTGAGGACCTTGGTAACTTTTCAACATAAAGTAATCTCGCTTGCAATTCTTACATTAAATAAATAATATTTCTTAATGTTTATTTACATCGAGGTGGTTTAAATTGTTTTCCCTTTGGTACTGTATATATTTAAACAATTTTAGGTTTTGTATTTTTATGTACTTGTTTTCAAGATAAATTATCATTTCTCATTTGTTAATGTAATTTTAAATTATGTATTATTTTGATTTTGTTAATGTACAAAAGGAACAGCAATAAATTTTCATTTCATTTTAATTTGAAGATGATTACTTAAAATTTGGTGTTTTTAAATTTTGAGTTATCAATAATTACCGGTGCTCTAAGTTTAAATTTTATTATTATTTATGTATTATATATTTATTTATTTATATCTCATCATTCTGAAAATGTTTGATCTAATGTACTTATTGGTAAAAGTGTTTCTTAGAATATTCAAGTAACAATGCAGACAATAATACTTGATAATCTTGGTAATATATCATAAAGTAATCTCGTCTGCAACGTAACATTAATTAAATAAATATCTTGCTAAACATGTAATTTAAGTGATTGTGTATATTGTATATTTTTTAAAGAAATTCATGGAATGCCTCTTCGAGAAAATTAGCCTTGAATATGCGCTAAAATGCGAAAATCTCGCGGAATTAAATACTTCCTTTAAACACTTGTACTGAAAAAAATCATTGCTCAATATTAACCAAACTCGCTTAACATATAACTTAGGTGATTGTGTGTATTGCATAATTTTTTTAAGAAATTTGTGAAATGGCTCTTCGAGAAAAAAATTAGCCTTAAATATGCGTCAGAAGGCGAAAATCTCGCGGAATTATATACCTTCCTTAAACACTGGTACTGAACAAAATAATTACTCAATATTCACCAAACTTGGTAAACATATAATTTAGGTGATTGTGTGTATTGCATAATTTTTGAAAGAATTATCGTCTGCAACGTTATATCAAATAACACTTGAGAACTAAGGCGAACCGTGCTTACGCGGCGTGTCATGGACGTCACATAGGAGGGGGGCGAAAGGAAGTTTGGGACAGTCGGCGAGCGTCAATATCTAAGGAGTGGTCCAGCCCTTGTATTCTATAGTCCTGATCCCAAACAAGAGTAATGTAAGCCTAACTTTTGGAAGCCGAAAAACCGCGATATTTTGGCACTTTTCAGTTTATTTCTTAAAACTCGGAAATGGCTTATCGGACAGATAAGTCTGTATATAATTAATTAAAGAAGATCACGCGTTTAATGAGATCCTTGAACGTTAGATTAAGTTCAATATTTTAGCCATAATCAAAAACGGCTAGATACTCTCAAAAAGAAAATTGTAAAATAATGAAAGTTGTAGAACATCAAATTGTGTGTAGATTAAGCTCCTAATTTTTGAAATTAGCTCATTCCTACGCACAGTTACAAGAATAAAAACCCGAATGTAGTCGGGGCTCAGAATTTCCGGTAAGAGTTATTTTTTAAGTAACGACTTTTGAACCCCAAATCATCCACATTCGCCCAATTATTTGAATTTAAAGGCAATTTCATTTCATTAATTCTAGAAAACAAAATATAATAAATTTACAAATTTGATTTCTTACCGTCATACGTATCCTGGTCTTCGTTTGGTAAAACGTGCTATAGCCGTTTCGCGACTAACCACATTTTCAATCACTACACACGAAGCACATATTAAATTTGAAAACTTACACGGTTCACATTGAATTCTACGTCCATTGATTAAATCATCATCAATTACAATGATAGTTTAATTCATTAAAATAATCATAAATCAGATTAATACAAAAATAAATACGTGTCTTCAAATCCAAATTAATAAATTTCTGAAAAATTTTATATCACTATTGCAAAAATGTTAATTTTTTCGATGTTTTTCTACGTTTTTGAGAAGATGGTCTGTAGAAGGAAACATCAATTTCAAGTTCTTCGTCTTCATCAGGTAACGTATCCTGGTAGGTTTCTTCAACTATGTCGATTGCTTCGTCGTACGGTGCATCCTCAAGTACCACTTCATCCTCAGTAAGGGAATTCCTGCATGTGTGTCCTTTGCAGTGGAGCATATGATGCCAGCTTTTCTGCTGGAACAAGCAGTTTGGCATCCTTTTTTACAGGTGCACGATATGTTATTTTAACAGTTCCTGGGGCGCTGGCGGTTGGAATTGGAATTAGACCGTTTTTGGTGGTCTTCCATCACCACTGCTGTGGATCAAGAATGTTATTTGTCCGTACCTGCACCTGTAAATAGACCCTCAGAGAGTGCTGGTGAGCAGACGCTCCAGTTGGAAGCAAAGATGTCCAATTGAAATTATTTTTGTATAGTGCCCTCTGGAAGAGTTTTAATGTAATTCTATTAAGCGATTTGTTGTTGCCACGCGTATACAACGATACAATACACTACACTCCTCCCCCTTCACTTGGATTGTCAAATACCTCCAGAGGTATAATGCCATACTCTCTCAATATGGGTCTCTCTTGGGGTCAGTGATTTATTCGAGTAAAACATTGAAAGATATCATGGCCGTCAACTGTATCCATTTTTATGTCTGCATTCTCGAAAATGAACTGTGTGAACGAGTTTTTGGTTATGATCTGTAAAAGCTGCTGCAGAGTTGAAATTTAAATTTGTCTAACTTCGCTGTACGAACTACAGAAACCCACAGCTATTCCACCAGATGAAGCACGTCCATGAGATGTATCGATCCATACTTTCTATAGAGTAGCGTTCCAACTCCAAGAAGGATTGGGGAAATAAACAATTTTGGTCGAGCCGCTGATATCAGTGAATGGGCAATGAGTTGTCCTTTCTTTCGAGATCTCTCTATCGCGTTACAAGACTTGTTATAGTGTCCAACAATAACATCAAAGAATCTGGAATGATGTCGCTTACACTATTTAAAAACAGATCAGGAGAGGGATACTTATCCGAAGAATAGACTTTCATCCTGATGTCCTCATGATATCTGCGGCTCCTTTTACCACCCGCATATGTTCGTCATTCATATCGGGTTTCCTGGTCTGATACCAGCTATTGTCCAGGATGCTGTCACCTGTGTTTCGAAAGCATATTGTTGAATGCATATTGATTATTTCCAGGTACCACAATGATATCACATTTCAATCTTTCATACAACTTTGCTAGTATATTATCCTTTATGGGAGCAGTGCCTGGATATGTTTGGAGAACGTGGTCCAGTGAAAATTGACACAGTCCTTATTCTCCTCAATGTAGTTGAAGATGAAGTTGAGTCATTTTAACACTTTTAGGCCGGCCACGAGGGGTTGGAGCTGTTGAAGTTGAAGAACTTCGTCTGAGGTAGAATTTCATGCGACAGGAAAAGTGGTACCTGCCTTCAGCTGCTATTAGATCTGTTACAGTGGCGAGCCTCCGTAAAACACCCTTACCCCATGCATCACCTCTAGCAGCTGCTCTTATACTTTGTATAAAGGAAAAAATTATATGTGATGTAAAGTTCCATAGTAAAAAGCAATAAGTTAAGTGTAAAATATTATCTTTTAAGAAGGATTGGCTATGTAGTACGAACACCAAGAAATGTGTTTTACGGTAACTCTTCAATTAGAGTAGGACAATGGGTTACTGTGGTTTAATTTAAGTGAATTATCAATTAAATTCAGAGAATATTATATATTTCTTAAATATTTACCCGTTTAAAATACATATTTAACTTTAGTTAAATTCTAGCTCTGTAAAAGTAGGTGTAAACGATAATTATCCTAACAGAAAAGTTATTAAAAATACTTTGCTTATTGCACCGTCAAAGTCAACAAGCCAGACATCTTTAAATAAACCACTCTGTAGGCCACAGACAAGGTAATCAACTGGACCTCAGAAATAAATAAATATTTGGAAACATTTTCTGTCAAATAAATTAAAAAAGAAATTATTTTTGTGTTTCCTGGTGTTTGAAAATGTATAAAGTATAACCCTTTTTATAATATTGTTGAGTGTCCAAAATGTTTTATATATTTTTTAAAATTTGGTTTTGTACAGGATAATTGAATACAATCAGTAACTACTGTTTCTAAACTGATGAATAATATCAAGGGTTACACCGTAATAGCACATTTAATAATACTTCGTTTTTTTAAAAATAATATTATTTTATAGTTTAAAAGAAGTTTAACTTAAAATGACAAACTAATACGTATTGTTTGAATTCAACCGAACTGTTTTGATAAATAAAGCTGAGCTTGTTTATTTTACAGAACAATGAAAGCTCAATTACAACAACAAGAACAATGCCGCCTTTAACAATCCCAACCACATTATCTACTTTGCCAACTCCAACCTCAGAAGGAACAACAATGACAACCACAATAAGCAAAGAATCAAAGCCGATTAGTGGTACGGCAATGTGTAAGAAAACCTGCCAAGATGAAGATTTATTTAATTGTTACTGTGACATTTTTACTGATTTATTTTATTGTTACCGTGATGATGACTGAGAACACTACTGTGAATTACAGGTTATTATTTTGTATTAGTACAAACTTTAAACTGAAATTTTGTTAATTGTCTTTCATTTCTAACAACTATTTATATAAAACATAAGTGAGTTTATATGTGTCAGTAATCATTTCTTTGGCCCCTGTATTTATTTGTAATTAGTTGTGCAAATATTTGTAGATTTAATTTCCATACGAACAAATATAATTGTTGAATATGGCTGAAACATTTTGGAAATATTGTACTGTGTAAACCTTACACAATGCATTCCAAAATGTTTCCGTCATATTCAACAATTATATATTATTTGTTCGTATGGAAATTAAATCTACAAATATTTGCACAACTAATTACAAATAAATACAGGGGCCAAAGAAATAATTATTACTGACACTTATAAACTCACTTATGTTTTATATAAAATAGTTGTTAGAAATGAAAGACAATTAACAAAATTTCGGTTTAAAGTTTGTACTAATACAAAATAATAATTATACGAATGCCTACAGATATAATGCACGTTTAATGTATTAACGTAGCGGTAAACATTCTACAAAAAAACAACAAAATACGTTTGATTAATTATTAAAATAACTAATTATTTTAAAAAAATATGCTAGTCTGAATTTAAAAAAAATGTGCTATAGTCTGAATTTAAAAAATGTGCTAGTCTGAATTAAAAAAATTGTGCTATAGTCTGAATTTTAAAAAAATGTATTTTAGTTAAGCAACTTATAGGTTTAGCTAGTTTTTTTTATCTTGTTCAAAATATTGTGTAAGGTGCAAGGACCGTGTAGGGTTATGTGAACACAGGGATTTAGAAGTTTATGAATTTATTGGTTTTCATGGTTAAATGTATTGCGCTAATCGCGTAGGTAATATCCGTGTAAGGCTCAAATCATAAAAGTTAATAATGCTTAAGTAATTTAACGTTAAGGTTAGGGGAAAATTTCAATTTTACTCAAAAGACAAAAAGAAAGGTATTTTTGGAATCTACGGAGTTAGACCAAAACAAAGCTTATGGGAATTTTGCATATTAATTAAGTTAGTTAAAGTGACAAAGTTCACTAGGCTAAAGAAATTTTTAAAAAATTAAAAAATTAAAGTAATACATTATAAAATAGATTAAGTTTTATAAATAAATGTAATAAAATAATTAAACAAAATTAAATTAAGAAGGTGAGAAAAATCACACTGTTCAAAAGTAAATTGAAACAATTACAGTGTTGGAAAGTTATAAAAGGTAAAGGCAATTAGGTATTAGATAGAATTGTGTTGATAGCAACCAGTATTTCAAATAAATTTCGCGTTAAATTAAAAAAAAAGAAAAGTATAAAATTCGAGAAAAGTCCCAAACCATCACCAGAAAATCACCGAGCGACGAGAAACTGCGGCTACTGTAAAGTATCAAAGACTGCTACAAAGTGTGAAAACACGAAGTTGCAAAAAGTGTTAAAAAAATACTTCTCCTCGGAAAACCACGTCGGGACGGAAACGTGTCGCGCACGCGAACCAAACGTCGGACAGCAACCATTCGTGTTCGTAGCGAAAGAAAACCGCGTAGAACAAGAAAATGTCACTCAAAAGAAAATTTGATTACGCAGTGAAAAGTTAAAAGAAAAACAAAAAGAATTATGGGAAATTGAGTTGAGGTTAAGAGAGCACGTTATAGATCGCCAGCCAAAGCAAGAAAACAAGTTTTACTAAAACGATGGTTTTCAAGGAAATTAAGGAAAATTAAAATACTGTATTATTAATTTAAAAAAATAATGAATAAAGTACTACAAGCATATAGGAAAAGAGATTCACTGGAAAAAAGTTAAAAAAGGGTTAAATGGAATCTAGTGTAAAAAGTCAGGAAGGTTACACCTGGGACCAGTGTCAAAAACCCTATAAAAAGAGCTACTTCGACGAACTTATAACATTTTATTTTTATAAAACGTACTTATAATCTTCTTATATTTTATTCTTAAAATGTTAACTGATTTTTTACGTATTACTACGTATTCCAAATGATATACTCCAAACAAGATATAATTTAATATTAGTTTGGAGTGGTTATTTGGAGTTAGTTTTTCACGAGTTTCAACTATAAACAGTCTGCAAATATTGAAGAGATATTTCTGCATGTTAAACGCCTACAAATTTAAGAAACAGTGCATCGCTAACCAAATGAGTTGACACAAAATTAACTTCAATTTGGGAATCCTGGAATCTACAAGGCGAGCCAAACGGACATGAGAGAATAACTGCTGGGAAACCGAACCAGGGAATCTAAGGATCGATTTGAATCTACCCGAATTCATCTGTAAAACAACTTGAGTTCATCTGTAATTTCGACTACAAGAATACGACAACAGGATCTCGCTGCCTGAAGAAATCATCGGCGGTGTCACCATCATCCGACTTCAGCACGAGACTTCTAGCTGTCCGAACTACAAGCCGCTATTAGCCAACATCCGGCGTCCTCAACACCGGCGGATTGGTAAAAGAAAGCACATAAGGTCTGTGAAAGCGATAGTACGTGGTTCCCCATATATAGTTTTGCCTGAAAATAAATAAATAAATTCATATAAATTTATTAGGTACTGGTTTGAGTAGGATTATGTTTTGAGTTCTGGTATAATTTAATAGATCAAATAAAATAAAAGTGAATTCATTTAAATATAAAATAATAATAATAATCAAATAAAGAATTTGAATAAATTACATTAAATGTATTTAGGGGATAAAAATATAATAAAGTATTTAGATTGAATCGTTTTGTCTGCCAAGCTTGATAAGTAAATTAACTTTAAATTTAAGTTAATATTAAGTTTTGTTTAGTTGATGTTTTGAAATGCGTTTATAATGGAAAGATTTTAATTTAGTTTTGAAATTTTAGTTGAATAAAATGAAGATTATTATTTCATGGGAAAAGTTGAGAGAAATAACTTACCTGTTAATGACATATCCAGTCATAGTATCATCCATTATTTTAAGATTTTAATTGTGTCTAGTTGTAGTAACATCCGAAGCACAAATAAGACAAGTTATAAGTTCAGTTCCAGTGTACTCACGACTCAGAGGTTCGAAATATCAAATCAAAGTAATACGATTAATTCTAAGCTAAGCATACGCTATTTTATAGTAAAATTAAATTATATTACTGGAAGTTGTTTATTAATAGAGTTTTAGTCAAAATATTTATAGAATTAAACAGTGGGCAACCAGTTGCATCATCTACTAAAGAGGTAGCCTAGTATGTCTTTCAGTAGGTGATAAGTTGGGCACGTACCGTTGCGTTGTAGAATTGGCTCCCGAACAGAGGATTGCTACGCACGGATCGTTGTAATATATATATTTAATATAGGCTACTCTTAATTTGATTAAGTAATCTATAAAATATTTGCTCTAGATACATTGTTTTGTGGTTTTGGGAATCTCAAAGTGTTAGCTAAAGAAATTTTACTTAGGACCAATGGTAGACCTACGATATATTGCAAATTGAAATTCTTTTCTAAAAAAAGGGAGTTACTTTTTTGACGTCACTTAAGCTCAAGTGCGTTGTATTTCCTTCAACAAAATCTGCACACAAAGTAAAAGAAAATGAAAGAAATAGTATTTAAACATATATAAAAAATGTATTTGTTTTCTATGGATAGTCCTACATATAAAGAAAAATGGTAATTCAAACATATATTGTAAATTGCTTTGTTTTTATGGATATGCCTACATATACAAAAAATTGTAACTAAACATAAAATGTCCTAAAATACTTTAATTTCTATGGATATGTATAAAGAAAAACGGCAATTTAAATACATGTCATAAATTGTTTTGTTTTCTATGGATCTGTCAACATAAAAAGAAAAATTGTATAAGAAAATAGATTGTTTTCTGTGGATTCATATAAAGAAAAATGGGAATTTAAACATAATATGTCCTAAAATACTTTCTTTTTTGTGGATAAATATAAAGAAAAATGGTAATTTAAAAATACTATGTCCTAAAATACTGTCTGTGGATACTTGTAAAGAAAGATGGTATTTTAAACATAATATGTCCCAAAATAGTTTGTTTTCTATGGATACACATAAAGAAAAACGGTAATTTAAACGTATCTCCTAAAACACTTTGTTTTCTATGTATACATATAAAGAAAGGTAATATGTCCTAAAATACTTCGATTTCTGTGGATACATATAACTAAAAACGGTATTTAGACATATGTCACAAATAGCTTTGTATTCTATGGATATGCCAACATATAAAGACAAATGGTAATTTAAACATGTGTCCTAAAATGCTTTGTTTTCTATGGATATACATAAAGCAAAACAATAATTTAAACGTATGTCCTAAAGTACTTTGT
>JAGFPH010001165.1:281812-293640 GCA_018207615.1 Philaenus spumarius
AAAATAGTTTTCTTGGTATACCACTGAAACGGACATTGTGCTTCCTCATTTAGTAATTTGTGTTAAAATAGTTTTCTTGGTATACCACTGAAATGGACATTGTGCTTCCTCCTTTCGTACCTTGAGTTAAAATAGTTTACTTGGTAATAGGCCTACCTCTAAAATGGACATAGTGCTTTCTCATTTCATAAGTTGTGTTAAAATAGTTTACTTGGTATATCACTGAAACGGACATTGTGCTTCCTTCTTTCTTACCTTGAGTTGAAATAGTTTAATTGGTAATACCACTGAAATGGACATTGTGCTTCCTACTTTCTTACCTTGAGTTTGAAATATTTTACTTCGTAATCCATTACCTCTGAAATGGACATTGTGCTTTCTCATTTCATAACTTGTGTTAAAATAGTTTACTTAGTATAATGCCTCTGAAAGGGACATTGTGCTTCCTCATTTCATAAATTGTGTTTTTATTCAATACTTTCTATACTTTTGAAGTGTAAATTAGAATATCGCCATTTTTGCCTATTTACACTTCTCCGGTGTGGTCTTATTCAATTGTAGTAAACAATGGGATTTTTTTAAATGTAGTAAACAATCGCTTATATATTATCCAAAGGCCAATGAATGGGTTTGATCGGGGGAAAAGACATATAATGTTCTCCAAAGCCCAAACTTTAAGTAATACTGTCATTTGTAGTTTCTCATCAAAGCTTAATTAATTGTGTTCCATAAGATACACAATACACAATAATTTACTTAATATACATTTTTGGAAAAATTTTTGATTTTCTAAGTACTAAATACTTTTCTAACACATATCAGTATAACAAGTAATAACACGAAATAAATTTGCTCCCTCAAAAAAATCAACCCAATTTTAATGAAAGTAGTCGAATCAATATTTTGGCAACGTCGTAACAAAACTTAATACAAAACTTTTCGTGAGGATATAATAACGCTGTGTTAGTACTCTTTAAACCTCTAATTTTGTGCTATTTTATAATTTACACTACAACGTAATTATTTGTAAGTGCTTCATGCCTTAGGTTGCGAATACTTGTGAAATAATTGAAAACATCTTAAATCCATTACAACTATGACGACAACGCGAAAGTATATCATAAACGGATGGCTACATTAAGAGAACTTCTTTTCGTAGATTATAGAGCATGGTTAGCGTTCCATCATTAGAGTAATGGAACGACCCGTATGTGCATTAGTTTATACCTCCAATATTAAACACACTTAGATCAGAGACGTCACGACTCATTTCGACCTATTTGGTTTCTTCCAACAATATTATTTATGTTGAACTCACAACATCATCTAGATTTGTAAAAGTGTTTAGAATTCGGAAGGAATGATCAAAATACAAAATTCTGATCATTTTAATATATTTACTAAGTAATCTGACATTAACTTCTTCTTCTTTCAGATTTTTTATTAATAGGGAGGCTATCTGAACTGGCCATTTCCTTTCAAAAATATGTGTGTCTAAAATTTGAAACCATTTCTTAGCTTTTTATTCCAAACATTATACTACCATACCCTTCTCTCCTGTTTTAAAAACAATACTGAGCTTTAATACATTCATGACTAATAAATGTATTCGATGTCTTTTCGTATAAATATGCTGCTGAATCTACAGATACCTAGTTTTTGATAGTATTTTAAAAGCATTTTATGATTAGTTTTGTATTTATTGTTGCCGCATTTCATCTATATAATTATATAAAAGCGAAATACCACTCACCCACTCATCACGATTTCTCAAAAACTACGGAACGGATTGAAATGAAATTTGGTATGTAGCTTCCTCTAGGGCCATAGGTGTTTACTAAGAAAGGGTTTGAAAAAATTCGAAATTTTAGGGCGGTTTGGGGGATCAAATTTATTAAATCACGATTCTTCAAAACTACCGAACGGATTGGAATGAAATTTGGTATGTAGCTTCCCCGAGGGCCGTAAGTGTTCACTAAAAAAGGGTTTTAAAAACTGGGAAATTTTAGGGGGTTTGGGGAGAAAAAATGACTAAATCACGATTTCTCCAAAATTACTGAACAGATTGGAATGAAATTTGGTATGTAGCTTCCTCTAGGGCCATAGGCGCTCGCTAAGAAAGGGTTTAGAAAAAAAAAAAATCGAAATTTTAGGGGGGGTTTGGGGGATTAAAGTTATTAAATCACGATTTCTTCAAAACTACCGAACGGATTGGAATGACATTTGGTATGTAGCTTCCTCTAGGGCCATAGGTGCTCACTAAGAAAGGGTATGAAAAATTTCGAAATTTTAGGAGGGGTTTGGGGGATCAAAGTTACTAAAATTATAATTTCAGATCTTTTATTATTATGACAATAGCGCTTTTATTTTTTTAAGATCTATATATATATATAAGCCAAATACCACTCACTGACTGAACACCTAAAAAGAATACAATTACGTTAAAAAGACTGAAAATACCAACCACCACGGGCAACGCCGTACGGGTCAGCTAGTTTTAATATATTTACTAAGTAATCTGACATTAACTTCTTCTTCTTTCAGATTTTTTTATTAGTAGGGAGGCTTTCTAAACTAGCTATTTCCTTTCAAAAATATGTGTGTCTAAAATTTGAAATCACTTCTTTGCTGTTTATTCCAAACATTGTACTACACACCCTTCTCTCCTGTTTTAAAAACAATTTACTGCCTATGAGCTTTAATACATCCATGACTAATACATGTCTTCAATGTCTTTTCGAATATGCTTCGCTAAATCTACAGATACATAGTTTTTGATAATATTTTAAAAGCATTTTACGATTAGTTTTGTATTTATTGTTGCCGCATTTCATATTCTTATAACTAAACACTCCTCTGCCACACATGAATCGTATCTTCTGAATAATGCTCCTATGTGTTTAGATAAAGCAGTAAACAAGTAAAATGTGGTTTTTAAATGTAGTTCACTCCAAGAATTCAGGGGTGATTCCCCACATCAAAATAAGATTAAAAGTTCCAATAAACATAGGTCAAAAGTGGTCCGTTTTCTTTCTAGCCGCCATTTTTTTACAAAATAATTCATGTCTAGAGAAATGTTTGACTGATTGAGTTTAAAAATGGCATGAAGTTTAATCTAACAATGGATCTGTCTCAAGAAAAATAAGCGATTATATCAAATCATGCGTTTCAAAATGGTAGCTGTTTGAAAACTTCAAACCTGAATTATTAAAAAACCCTAGTCTTTTTGAATCCCTATCGGATGGTGTATCTGTCAAAAGAATCGGATGAAGGATAATAGCAAAGTTAAAGATAATAGCAGCATATGTGCATACAATATTGTTGTGTTTACTGTGTTGGTATAGGATGCCGGGTTGAGCAAACCAATTATTACACATAACTTAACTATTATCCATTTTTTATAGACTATTTGTTTGCCTTGGACTGTTTATATATTGTAATGAAATTACCTTCAAAATTGTCTTCAGTCCTGTGAATGTAGCACTAGCTACAGCGCTGTTTCGCCGATCACTGTCGGCTTCGTCAGGCTTGTATTAACACATAACACACGAACTCGAACAACACACAACACTAACACACACAAAATCGGAGAATAACTCCTCGTTAATATAATGTAATAAAAATGTTTGTGGCCACATCACATACATTGTACTTGTCCGACTGCAGGTAGGGCACTGAATATAGACGTTGGTTATCAGTAACTATTTATTTTAGGCCTAGTTTAGCGATTACATCGTATATAGGGTTGGAAGAAAAGTTTAACTTATCATTTAGTATGTTATCCGGACTATTTTTGTATTCGTTATAAATCTGAAATTCTTCCAATACATTCATAGTAGTGCCTTTCTTGGCTCTATGTAAAATTTTTAAATTAGTGTTGATGTCAGTGTAAGTGTGGTTTTCATAGGCTAACCAATTTCTTAAATAACGTCCACCCCTCACTTAAGTTTACCACTGAAATCGAGACCGACAACAGCCTGAACTTTCTTGACCTGACCATCACCAGAAGGGAAAATAAACATATATTTAAAATTTTCAGAAAACCTACGCAGACTAACCATACAATACACAGCTCTTCTAACCATCCGATATCACACAAATTGGCAGCGTACAATAGCTTCGTTCACCGCGCTATCAACACGCCTATGAATCTTGAAGACTTCAACAACGAAATAGCTACAATAAAACACATCGCAATATCCAACGGGTACGATCCAACTTCAATAGATAAAATACGAATTCTAGATCGTCCTGTCAGCAACACTTTCCGCAGACATGGCTATAAAATCGCTCATCGTGCTTCTAATAATTTGAGTAACTTCTTACAAACCAAGCCAAACAGTTACAAAGACAAATTCATGGATAGTGGAATATATAAGCTATCTTGTAACGACTGTGACAAAGTTTATATAGGCCAGACAGGACGTTCGTTTAAAACCAGATTCAAAGAACATATCCCTAGCCACAAAAAAACAATAGCAAACAAACAGAGTTCAAATTACACAGAACACTTAATAAACGAAAACCACACTTACACTGACATAAACACTAATTTAAAAATTTTACATAGAGCCAAGAAAGGCACTACTATGAATGTATTGGAAGAATTTCAGATTTATAACGAATACAAAAATAGTCCGGATAACATACTAAATGATAAGTTAAACTTTTCTTCCAACCCTATATACGATGTAATCGCTAAACTAGGCCTAAAATAAATAGTTACTGATAACCAACGTCTATATTCAGTGTCCTACCTGCAGTCGGACAAGTACAATGTATGTGATGTGGCCACAAACATTTTTATTACATTATATTAACGAGGAGTTATTCTCCGATTTTGTGTGTGTTAGTGTTGTGTGTTGTTCGAGTTCGTGTTTTATGTGTTAATACAAGCCTGACGAAGCCGACAGTGATCGGCGAAACAGCGCTGTAGCTAGTGCTACATTCACAGGACTGAAGACAATTTTGAAGGTAATTTCATTACAATTATAACTATTATCCTTCATCCGATTGTTTTACTGTGAGACCATCCGATAGAGAATCAAAAGGGCTACAAACAAGGTGTGGACATTTTTTTTAATGTACTATTTTTGAGTACTATAGGTTTCAAATTTTCAAATAGACACCATTTTGAAATGCATGATTGGATACAATCGCTTATTTTTCTCGAGATAAATCATTGTTAGGTTAATTAAACTCCATGCCAAGTTTGAACTCAATTAGTCAGACATTTCTCTAGACATTAATTATTTTGTAAAAAAAGCAAATTGGCGGATATCTGGAAAACGAAGCGTATTCGGACCTATGTTTTAAGCAACTTTTTACTATAGTATAGAGATCGCAAAAAATTCGATGTTGAGTCCAAAAAAGTGGTTTTTACAAAATGTCTGTCTGTATGTATACAAAGCTAGAGGGAAAACTATTCGATCGATTTCGAACAAATTTGCACCAAACAATATGTCAATTAGGCCTATATAGATGCACGAAAAAGGGTTTTGAAAATGTTTGAAAAACGGCCCCGTTTTTGGCCAAAAAACTCCCAAAAAATCAGTTATTTATTTATAAAAAAACGGCTCTAACGATTTTGATCAAATTTGACTACCTTATGCAGAAAACCGTATCTTTCTAAAAATTCTTTTTTAGGTAATAATAATAATAATAAAAGTACTTTTGGGGGTTGTTTAGCCAAAAAGGGGGTTGTTTTTCAAAACCTTTTTTCGTGCATCTATACAGGCCTAATTGACGTGTTTTGTGCAAATTTGTTCGACGTCGATCGAATAATTTTCTCTTTAGCTAATAATAATAATATTTATTATTTAATCTCCTACTTTAATATCACCTCTCCTACCCTCCTACAATTATGAAGTCACAGTGAATCTGTTTAACAATTTTAATATGTTTGTGAGAAAGTATGTGCCAGTTCCTGGTACCGTTTATTTGCTTTACTATTACATGTAGAATGAGCTCCCGAAGTTTCTGCATAGCTTCTATAAATCAGTCTGTATGTAGAACTGTGTGAAATATTTCAAAATGAGAGTTCCTTGTAAATAATAATAATAATATATATATATATATATATATATATATCATCTTTATTTCTTGAGGCGAAGTTAGGACCATTGGGTCCTCTCTTCCACTTAACCTCGAAACAAAAAATACACAAATACATAAAAATTCATATTACAAATATGTTCCTGTTTACGTAAATAGTAGGTGATATAATATTTTTTGTTACGTTACATATTTCAATGCCACTTTAATTTTCTTTTATTATTTAATTGCATCTTTTATGTTTTCAATACAGCATAAAACTTAAATATAATAATATTCCAATAACATTATAGGCTTACGCAGAACGAAATTAACAAACTGAAAAGTATATTTCGATAAATTACAAATAAATTTCTTAACATATTAAAAAGGAATTTTGGGGAAGCGGGGGCCGAGTTAATTGATGATCAGTTTCAACTTCGCAGGTTCGTACCTGGTTACCAGCTATCGCTTAAACTGCTGCGACATTGAAGCTCTGCTCCAGTAAACGAGAATTGAACTGCAGCGCGTCAACCTATAGCCGTATCTAAACAGCTGAGCGCTTTGACATTGCCTCATTTAAAACCATTTTATAGATTTTTTTTGTAATTGAGTGCTGAAAAAAAAAAACTAAATATTCTTTATAAAATTTCGGTTCCGACTTGCAACTCACTTTTAGTTATACATTTTTTTATTTCGTAAGGAAACATTTCAAACTTGGTACTTAAAAAATGTCAATTACGTGACAAATGAACGGCATTTAAAGAAAATGTGAAACGCAAAACGGATTGTGACTGTGGTTAATATGACACCTTGAAAACAATTTTATGATAAAAATTAAACGAAATAAATGGTTTTAAATTTAACATTGCTCTTACGGGATAAATATCCAAGATGGCCGCCAGTACAGCAAAAGAAGTCATGTTATGATTTGTTTTAGTGTTTCTAATTCAATACAGACGCTAGACCTAATTCGATGTGGAATCTTTATTTGGTTAAAATTTAAATTAGCCACTTGGTACATACTGTATTTGAATGTGCTCGTTTATTTTACTTTCTATACTGCGGTATAGAGAAAGTATAGTGATCGAAAAAAACCGATGTTGAGATTTTTGTATAAATATTCGTTTTGGGACCCCCTGAGTCCAAAAAAGTGGGTTTTACAAAATGTCTGTATGTATGTCTGTAATGTATGCAAAGCTAGAGCGAAAACTATTCGATCGATGTCGAACAAATTTGCACCAAATATGTTAATTAGGCCTATATAGATGCACGAAAAATGGTTTTGTGAATTTTGATAAACAACCCCCGAAAAATGAATTATTATTTTTTTATAAAAATACGGCTCTAACGATTTTGATCAAATTTGGCTTATTTGTAACCCTTAATGTACCCTACTATATGCAGAAAACCGTGTCTTTCTAAAAATTCTTGTTTAGGTAATAATAATAATAAAACCTGATTTTTGAGGGTTGTTTAGCCAAAAAGAGGGTTGTTTTTCAAAAAATTTCAAAACGTTTTTCGTGCATCTATACAGGCCTAATAGACGTGTTTAGTGCAAACTTGTTCGAAATCGATCGAATAATTTTCTCTTTAGCTAATAATAATAATATTTATTAGTTAATCTCCTACTTTAATATCATCTCTCCTACCCCACCTACAATTGTGAAGTCACAGTGAATCTGTTTAATAATTTAAATATAGAGAAAGTATGTGCCAGTTCCTGGTACCGTTTATTATTTTTTGAATTACTGTACTAACCTCGACATAAACTCTACTGAGGATTAATTAAAGGTAAAATATTCTCCAGCGCTTTAGTTCGGTTGTGTAACTGAGTGTAGCACAATGGCGGAGGTTAATGCAAGCGCAGGTGTTACGCAGAAAACCGTCCCGTTTCTATTGTTGAGCGTGCCGTTGCGTATAGCCTAACATTGTGCACCATTTAAATACAATGCTTTTGTTACTCTAAATGCGCCACTTTTGATATTCCTTTAATTTCATCGCCCATTTCGCGGACGAGTCACAGTTTTTAGAAATTGAATTAGGGTAATGCGAATTCTCTTTGAAACATTATTGAATTCGGTATATTCACCAATTTGTCTCGTACTTCACCAACAGCCTTCACATCAAAAAAGTCTTCCACCAAGTCCTCGAGCCATCTTTTCATTTGCCCAACTTTTCATCCGCCTCCTGATTTGCTGTTCTAAATAGTTCAGTTAAATTCATTTGTTTCGTGATCCCACTATGGGTAAGCTACCTTAGGAATATTTATTTGGGTTACCATATTCCACAAATTTTAACTCACAACCCCAGTAACTTTACATTTGCCACGCGTGTTATAGGTCGCGTCACCCTAACTTGATGCGGCCCAAACTGACCCGCAGGGTTTATATTCTTCCATCCGCAACCGACCCTTTTACAATCCTATTAGCTACGCTTCCGTGAACGCCCTAGTTCAATATTTAAATAAAACTAATCATAACGTGATATACTGATTCACGAGTTCATATTAAGAACAACGATGTAGCAAACATTTCTGTTTCTGACTTATTTCAATCGGACATCTTTTATGGTTTTAGTAAAATTATAAACAAAATAAACCTAAAATTAAAAACTTCCTCTTACCGTTTGGATCAAAGCTCGTTTAGCAGGCTTGAGACTACCAAAGGACGCATTAAAAGTCCTTTTTTTTTGTTTTTACTCATGTTATGAACAATCCGGCGAATTCCTATTTTACTTTCTCTGTATACTATAGTACAGACAAAGTATAGTGATCGCAAAAAAAATCGATGTTGAGATTTTTGTGGATATATTCGTTTTGGGACCCCCTGAGTCAAAAAAAAGTGTTTTTTTACAAAATGTATGTCTGTATGTCTATATAAAAAGCTAGAGAGAAAACTATTCCATCGATTTCGAACAAATTTGAACTAAACATGTCAATTAACCTGTATAGATGCACGAAAAAAGGTTTTGACAAATTTTGAAAAACTACCCCCTTTTTGGCCAAAAAACTCCCAAAAAATCAGTTATTATTTTTTAAAATAAAAAAACGGCTCTAACGATTTTGATAAAATTTGGCTTATTTGTAGCTCTTTATGTACTCTAGCATATCGAAAAAACAGCATCTTTCAAAAAATTCTGGTTTAGCTAATAATAATAATAATAACAACTGATTTTTGGGGGTTTTTTGGCCGAAAAGAAAGTTGTTTTTCAAAAATTTTCAAACCATTTTTTCGTGAATCTGTACACGCCTAATTGACATGTTTGGTGCAAATTTGTTCGAAGTCGATGGAATAGTTTTCTCTTTAGGTAATAATAACAATATCCATTACTTACTCTCCTACTTTAATGTACTATCCCTTCTAATACTTTAATTCAATTATGAAGTCGCAGTTGGAGTCACATACGGTGGTCGGCGTGCGAAGCACGCAATGCACTAAGTATGGTAAATACTCCCAACACGGGGGTTGGCGTGCGAATCACGCAAGGCATTGTGTATTTATGTATTGAAAATACTCCCAATACGGGGATTGGAGTGCAATGACTGAGAGTCGGCCGCTTCTCATAGTGTTCAGTGTCAAGCTCACATGTGCGTGATGTTAATAATTTAAATATGTTTGTGAGAAAGTATGTGCCAGTTTCTGGTACCGTTTATTAGCGAATTTCCATAGGAAAAATGAGCTATTGCAGTGGCCTTTATGGTGAGACCCAAGGTCGGGAGTAGCAAATGAGCACCGATCATGGTCCCCAGAACACGTTTTGGGGTGTCATTAAAATTCATATATATATAAATGTATATATGTATATATATATATATATATGTATATATATATATATGTATATATGTGTTCGCACTCTAGCGGTCGCATTTTAAGTCCGATTTGGTCCAAATTTGGTACACGTGTTTTTTGTGTAAGTGGCTCGGACGAGTTCGTTAGCAAAAAAAATCCAACAACCGGAAGTAAGTTTTTTGACCGGAAGTAACTATTTTTTGGGAATTTTACTAAGAGAATGAATTTTTTTTAGAGTTTTTCTAAAAATATAAATGTAAGATGTTATTCTGCACATTTTGTTTTTTTACGCGACCTTATAGCTCGCTTGGTTCCCCCAAAATCGATCAAAACGTGAAATACCATACAAGTACCCGGTTCAATGAAAATGTGGTGGATTCTACCGTGGGGCTGGCGTGCGAAGCACGCAATGCTTTGTGTGTTGAAAATACCCCTAATACGAGGTTTGGCGTGCGAAGCACGCAATGCATTGTGTATTGAAGACAATCCCAATATGTGGAATGGCGTGCGAAGCACGCAATGCTTTGTGTATTGAAGACAATCCCAATATGTGGAATGGCGTGCGAAGCACGCAATGCTTTGTATATTGAAGACAATTCCAATATGTGGAATGGCGTGCGAAGCACGCAATGCTTTGTGTATTGAAGACAATCCCAATATGTGGAATGGCGTGCGAAGCACGCAATGCATTGTGTATTGAAGACAATCCCAATATGTGGAATAGCGTGCGAAGCACGCAATGCTTTGTGTTATTGAAGATACTCCCAATATGCGGAATGGCGTGCGAACCATTTTGCGGCTATTCAGCACCGTCGTGAATAGACCTATTTCCCAAATTGTTGGTCGAAACCCTAAAATATCGGTCTATAAACTTAATTTTGGAAATTTGCTCAACTCACGTCAGCGGTTCAGCTGCGTGGTCGAATTATTTGTAAGGTCATCGCATTTCTTCATTCCTGTTTGGTGCCCTGCTCCTGTTGGCAGTTCTTTCCTCGGCTTTGTAAGCCCTTTTCCATAGTCTACAGTCTTCTTAATACGCTCCACCATTGCTCTACTTGTGCCTAAATAGCCGTACGTTCATACAATTCCGTAGGGTACAGTTTACCAAAAACTGTTAAAATCACAATCCGTTGTTCACTTGTTATCGCCTTCCCATGGTTGTGAATAGTAATATACTTCTCAGACAATATGGTACTGTCAGGTGTCTTCGAAAACGATATCTCTGATGTGATGTAGAGACAGAAATTACCATAACGAGTAAGTGTACTATAAAAGTGTATTATAAGCGATGTGTACACAAATTATTATTTATCGGGTCCTTTTTTTGCTGTTGCAAGTGTAATTAAGGAAAAACAAAATCAGAAATGAAAAAGTGTATCAGTTGTATATTAGATTCTGTCTATTTGTAAATGTTATTTCGTATCTCCAGCTCGAATCTTATCGAATCCTGCTGTTTTTTGACGTTGATAAGTAAGTGTATTATATTCGCCAGGAAGTAGTTTCACCCTATCCGGTGCGAGGATGCCGATTTTTGGTAAAGGCATGACGCTATGGCTGTACCCAAGGGGTAGTCCATTAGCTGCACACTCACTCGTTCTAAAAATAAGCTTGCTTGAAGTACAATATTTCTAGTATAATTTATAATCGAAAAGTACGGTTAACAGATTGTGTAGGTTCATAAGTTTAAAACATAGAACTTAAATGTTTAAATCATAGAATTTATAGCCTACTTTTTCTTATTTTACTGTTTCAAATTTGTATAGCGGTAAAATATGCCACTGAGCATTATACCGTCGCATTTTGTATTTTGTTTATCTATATATATATAATCCAAATACCACTCACTGACTCATCACGAAATCTCAAAAACCACCGAACGGATTGGAATGAAATTTGGTACGTAGCTTCCTTTAGGGCCGTAGGTGCTCGCTAAGAAAGGTTTTGGGGGGGGGGTCAAATTTACTAAATCACAATTTCTCTAAAACTACAGAACGGATTGGAATG
>JAGFPH010001166.1:11236-27613 GCA_018207615.1 Philaenus spumarius
AGGGGGGTTTGGGGGGATCAAAGTTATTAAAAAATTACTTCTTCAAAACTACAAAATGGATTTGAATGAAATTTGGTATGTAGCTTCCTCTAGGGCCATAGGTACTCACTAAGAAAGTTTTTGAAAAAATTCGACATTTTAGGGGCTTTTTGGAGGGGGGGTTCAAAGTTATTAAAAAATGACTTCTTCAAAACTACCGAACGGATTGGAATGAAATTTGGTATGTAGCTTCCTCTAGGGCCATAGGTGCTCACTAAGAAAGGGATTGAACAAATTCGAAATTTTAGGCGGGTTTGGGGGGGATAAAAGTTATTAAAAAATGACTTCTTCAAAACTACCGAACGGATTGGAATGAACTTTGGTAAGTAGCTTCCTCTAGGGCCATAGGAGCTCACTAAGAAAGGGTTTGAAAAAATTCGAAATTTTGGGGGGTTTGGGGGGATCAAAGTTGTTAAAAAACGATTTCTTCAAAACTACCGAATGGATTGGAATGAAATTTGGTATGTAGCTTTCTCTAGGGCCATAAGTGATCACCAAGAAAGGGTTTGAAAAAATTCGAAATTTTAGGGTTGTTTGGGGGGATCAAAGTTATTAAATCACGATTTCTTCAAAACTACCGAATGGATTGGAATGAAATTTGGTATGTAGCTTCCTCTAGGGCCATAGGTGCTTACTAGGAAAGGGTTTGAAAAAATTCGAAATTTTAGAAGGGTTTGGGGATCAAAGTTATTAAATCATGATTTCTTCAAAACTACCTAACGGATTGGAATGAAATTTGGTATTTAGCTTCCTCTAGGGCCATAGGTGCTCACTAAGAAAGGGTATGAAAAATTTCGAAATTTTAGGAGGGGTTTGGGGGGGATCAAAGTTACTAAAATCATAATTTCAGATCTTTTATTATTATGACAATAGTGCTTTTATTATTTAAGATCTATATATATATATATATATATATAAGCCAAATACCACTCACTGACTGAACACTTAAAAAGAATACAATTACGTTAAAAAGACTGAAAATACCAACCACCACGGGCAACGCCGTACGGGTATGCTAGTCAATGTATAAGTTTTATAATCGCAGTTAAATCATCCGTGACATCAGTGGCAAATAAGAGAACTTAATGTATTCATAAATAAATAAATTGTAAAGCGTGCGAAATCGGCCTTGATAAGAGGATGCTGAAGCAGGACATAGGTATGCGGGTTGAATATGTTTTGAGATAATTTCAGGTGATGTAAGGTCAAGAGGTGAGGTCTGATCAAGGCCAGAGGTGATCAGATCGGGGGTTTGGGTGTATTAAAGTTATTAAATCACGATTTCTTCAAAACTACCGAATGGATTGGAATGAAATTTGGTATGTAGCTTCCTCTAGGGCCATAGGTGCTTACTAGGAAAGGGTTTGAAAAAATTCGAAATTTTAGAAGGGTTTGGGGATCAAAGTTATTAAATCACGATTTCTTCAAAACTACCTAACGGATTGGAATGAAATTTGGTATGTAGCTTCCTCTAGGGCCATAGGTGCTCACTAAGAAAGGGTATGAAAAATTTCGAAATTTTAGGAGGGGTTTGGGGAGGATCAAAGTTACTAAAATCATAATTTCAGATCTTTTATTATTATGACAATAGTGCTTTTATTATTTAAGATCTCTCTCTCTCTATATATATAAGCCAAATACCACTCACTGACTGAACACTTAAAAAGAATACAATTACGTTAAAAAGACTGAAAATACCAACCACCACGGGCAACGCCGTACGGGTATGCTAGTAAATATATATTTGTTTTTACTTCAATGGATGCTGCTGTTTTTCAAAAAATCTTATAAAAAACGCTTGCATTCAAATGAAAGTTTGTGTCAAAATTTCAAAGCAATCGGTGCAGAACTTTCGGAGATTATGGATTTTGAACAAACGCAAATTTACATTTGTATTTATATAGATTGTCGATTCAAAAATGTATAATTAAATATACAGTTAAACTCTCTTCATTTTTTATATTGTGTAAAATTACTCATCATCATACGCTGCATCAGGATACAAGAATTCTCCAGGATTTAGGTACAGTAGAGCGTCGAAAATCCAAACTAATTGGGACCGAGGGGGGTTCGGATTATTAATTTGTTCGGATTTTTTAAAACAACCAAGAAAATGCCATTTAGGCTAAAATATATGCCCTTTAATCGATTAAAGTGGTTAAACAATACAAGCAGTAATGTAATAACAATACAGTATGTAAGACTTCTTACATAATATGATTTAGAAAAGCCTGCACAAACACAGTAGGGCCAACATGATTACACTTGTACAGTAACTCTCAATTACAGTACAGTACATAATTAAAAGATCACTTGTACATTTTAGTTAACACAAACTAAAAATAAAAAAATACTGTAGGCCTACAGTACACTACTGTATGTACGACACACTGTTATAATGATTACACAAAGAGAAATGAATAAACTTTCTGTATGTTTATTGCTAGCGCTAAAGGAGCTTATTAGCGTGACAGTGAAAATACTGACAGCCAGTCTGCAGTGAGGGCGTGTGAGAGCAGGTATTAAGAAGTGTTTAAAAAGGGATAATAATGTCAAACCGCGATGAAGTTTTTTGTGAAATTTTTAACGACGCAATAATTGGAATTTGCGAAAACGAAAAAGAAATTTTTGCAGGGGCTGTCTCAGAACGCGTTCGGATTTTTGACGTTTCGGATTATAGACGTTCGGATTATCGACTCTCCACTGTACTAATACTCTGGCGTTTTCAATGGGATTTCTTCTTTCGTGAAAATTACTAGCAGTGAAAAAGTCCACGCGCCATTGTAAGTAGACCTGTGTTGACAGTGGGCACTTTCTTTTACAAACCCGATTTCTTTTATCGGTCTGGTCTTGTAAGGGACGTTTTGTTCTTGTAGATGCCTTTTTTTCATTAGGAATGCTGTCCAATCTCTAATGATTTCTATATCAATTTGGATGATTACGAAGAGAAGAGGCTTCTTCCATGTGTTCTCAAACACGGTAACTAGGCAACTCAACAAAGGTTTTAGTCTTCACCAGCCCCATGTTTTTGTCACACTCCATGTAGCTGTGACGTCTCATACGGTAAATTACTTTAACCCAGTCTAATCTATCAACAGTGGAGATATAGAAATACTGGGTAGTTCTTGTTCTGTCCAGAGCAAGAGTCACAGAAAATTGTGAGATCCCTCACAAGTGTAGTTTAATACTTGTTTTATATAATGGTTTAAAAAACTTATTACTTCATTAGAACAAATTGAATTAACACGTTCTTTTCGTGGACTCTTCATTTTCTTTCCAAATAAAATTAACTAGGGGATTATTATAGTGAAAAATAATCATGTTATGTTTTCTTTACAATAAAGGAGTAGGATTAATAATAACTCCAAAACTAAGATGTTAAATAATGTTAAATGTTCAAATCAAATTATTTCGTATATTTCATAGCAGCAGTTATAATAAAGCTTAAAAGAACCAGCAGGTCTACACTTTAATAAAAACCTAACCTAAAAGGTAGAAATACAAAGTTTGAAATTAGCAGTTAATGGAGATATTAAAGCAAACAGCTGTTATATGTTATTTTATTCAATTGGTTGTTATGGTAATACATGTAAATACATGTGTTGATTTATCAGGCTAGGCCTAACCTAAGAATGTTTTCCGACTAAATTTACAAATATTGAAATAAAAAAATGTTTTTATCTAAAAATTAGAATTAAATATAGGTGCTTCAAATTTTGAAACCAGCTTTTTGGAAATATTGGAGCAAACAGCTGTTTTATCTGTTATTTTATTCAATTGGTTGTTATGGTAATAAATGTAAATGCATGTGTTGATTTATCAGGCTAGGCACCTAAGAATGTTTTCCGACTAAATTTACAAATATTGAAAAAAAATGTTTTTATCTAAAAATTAGAATGAAATATAGGTTCTTCAAATTTTGAAACCAGCTTTTTGGAAATATTGGAGCAAACAGCTGTTGTATCTGTTATTTTATTCAATTGGTTGCTATGGTAATAAATGTAAATACATGTGTTGGTTCATCGTCCTAGAAGGTAACCTAATGTTTATGTCAAAATGAATTATAGCCTACTCAGGAATAGTGTAGCTTTTTATTAGTAAAACTATTTTTTCAATCGGTTCAGTAGTTCCAGAGATTACCCCCTTCATACAAAAAAACAAACAAAAACAAACTTTACCTCTTTATAATATTATCTATCTATACTAATATTATAAAGAAGTAAAGTATGAAAGAATTGCCAATGCTGTATATAATTTCTCCCTTTTTAATAACCATTGTTAGTAAATAATTGATTTCATTTTATCGCATCGTATTTGTTGCTCTTTTCATCGTCATACTTTGGCAAATGGAGTTTCTTCTCCTGAATTAGTGAACTACATCTAACATAAAGATCTGTTTGTCTTCGGACGGTAGTTAATTCCTTCCTTGTTTGCTCCTGCACTTTTGCCACGTCTTTTTAAAATTAAACCCTGACTGAGATCAGCCGTCGTATCAAGGGCGAGTACAAGAAATAACGGCTGTCACAATCCCTCCCGTTCCCTCAGAAAGCAATCAACGAAAACAACTGTTGGTATTTTCGTGTACAAAGAACGTTTGATTAAAGTGTTCATAAACAATGTATCAACTGGTTTGGCTCGGCAGACCCAGCCACCATCTTGAATTTCATCTCCCACAAGAGCAATGTTAAACGCGTAACACGTTCATTACTGGAGTAATAATGATCAGACAATTATTCTGAAGTCATTTTAAAAGTTAGGACAGCCCGAATGTGGATATAATTTAGTTTTTAACTGAATTTGTTCTTTGACGTAACTCAAAATCAAAATTTGAGATTTTGTTTCTTATTCAATATAATGCAAGTATGAAAAACGTAAAAAGCTCACCACAATCGAAGTTTAACTAGCTTTCAAATAAAAGTAATTTCAATAATGTTTTATAGTATATGACGAAAAAATCTGCTGTATTGTGGAAGCATGTACGCGCCGAATGTACTGCATGTACTGCATTCTGGTGGTTATCACACCAACTTATTGACACACACACTACATTGTCAAGCATTCGCATTTCAGCACGTTTACAGTCTGCAGCCCTCTAGTTTCCGCCTTTATGAAGTTGCCCTATATTTGCTAGCGGAAGAATGAAACGCACATAGACTCAATGCTAGTAGTGTTCAGCTCTGCCACCTTTAGAGCTGCGGTCAACTCGGAAATATTTTCACTCCTGCCAAGCCTTGAAATTTAACCCCGACTGAGATCTGATGCCATGTACTAAGAAATAAAGTCTGTCACAATCTCTCCCGTTCCCTCAGAAGGCAATCAACGAAAACAACTGTTTGTATTTTCGTGTACATAGAACGTTTGATAAAAGTGTTCATATAAAATTTCTCTCAACTGGTAGGATATATATATATGTATATATATATATTCATATAAAATTTTCTTAAATAGAAAAAGTATTCAAAAGATAACATTTATAAAATGTAACAGTATTTTAGAATCTCTGCCCCTGCACAAATCAACTCAGCTAGTTCCGCTTTTCTCCGTTAGTTCGCAACAAAAACCAATGTGCATCACAGCTTTTCGAAAAGTGGCCACTGAGCTACATATTCAGACATTGCAAACTGTAAAACACAAAAAGCTTTCTGTTCACTAGTCGCCATCTTTGCTAACAGCGCTTTCTGACGGAAGACAGAGGAAACGGTGCATGGACTTGCGCAAAGATGTACCAACGAAACTGAGTTGCTCTTTAATTTGATGTATTAGTTAAAATTGCAAGTTAAACCCCGTATTGTAAACTCGTTAGAGAAACTTTGTAAACATAATAAATTTTACCATAAATAAGAATTGTATCAACCATAAAAAATAAAGTTTATAGACATATACATTGCGATTATCAATCGAAATTCGAAAACAAAGAATATGGTTCTTCATTTTGTAGTGCGCACGTTATGATGCAATCAATAACTCTTTCTCTAATAGGGATCAAGTGATTATATTTTTTACCTGACTATATACGTGTTACTGCTACTTATATTTGTTCTACTTACGTAAGTACACAAGTTGTTTACCGGTCGTTGCCATGGTAACGTGCCGTATGCTAATGCTACGTCATTATTTGGAATAATCTGAAGGCTAAATCGTTAATCCTATTTATATAATCATTTTTCAGGAATTCAATTTCTGTTCTCCGTGAAACTTCCGTGTATATATTTTAACTACAATCACATCAAATTGGACGTTTTAACTAGGCTAATTATTGAGCAAGTTTAAAATAATTCGACCACGCGAATAAACCGACGACTTGAGTTGAGCGAATTTCCTAAATTAAGTTTATATATTTTAGGGTTTCAACCAACTATTTGGGTAGTTTGTCTTCTCGCGAACAGCTGCCTCCTTGTATGAAATATACAGAGTGATTATAAAGTCCCTTATTAGCGAATTTCCATAGGAAAAATGAGCTATTGCAGTGGCCCTAATGGTAAGACCCAAGGTCGGGAGTAGCTAATGAGCACCGATCATGGTCCCCAGAAAACGTTTTGGGGTGTCATTAAAAATCATATATATTTTAAGTCCGATTTGGTACACATTTTTTACACATGTTTGTTGTCTACGTCGCTCAGACGAGTTCGTCAGCCAAAAAAATAGAACAATCTGAAGCACGTTTTTTGACAGGAAGTAACTATATTTTTTGAGATATTTCCTACTAGAATGAATTTGTTTTTGAGTTTTTCCTGCAAATATAAATGTAGGATGTTATTCTGCACATTTGGTTTTTTTACGTGACCTTATAGATCGCTTGGTTCCCCCAAAATCGATCAAAACGTAAAATACCATAGAAGTACCAGGTTCAAAGCTATGTGGTGGATTCTACCTTAAGGTTGGCGTGCGAAGCACGCAATGGATTGTGTATTGAAGACATTCCCAATACGGGGGTTGGCGTGCGAAGCACCCAATGTTTCTTGTGTTGAAGGTACTCCCAATACGGGGGTTGGCGTGCGAAGCACGCAATGCATATTGCATTGAAGATAATCCCAATATGCCGAATGGCGTGCGAACCATTGTGCAGCTATTCCACACCGTCGTGAACAGACCTATTTCCTAAATTGTTGGTTGAAACCCTAAAACATAGGCTTTTAACCCTTTGAGGACCAAGAAGTGGTAAAATTTGAAAAAACTATATATTTCTTTATTTTTGTGATTAACTAAGGTTAACTAAGGTAAAAAATATGTTTTTATTTTTTTACTGTTTTTTTTAGTAATTATATATATATATATATATATATATATATATATACATATAGGCTTTTAAACTTAATTTTGGAAATTTGCTCAACTCACGTCAGCGGTTCAGCTGCGTGGTCGTATTATTATTTTTGTTACTGAAAATAAGTTAACAAAACTTTGTAAATATTTTGTCTTGCACAACAGGACACATTTTGTTGACGTATCTGAAACTCTATGATTTTGGGGGCTTGAGGGCGCAGGGGTCAACAATTTCAAATGTAAAGGTAGGTCATGTAATACACCATTGAAAAGCTTAATAAAAGAGAAAAGAATGACGGAAACTACAGCCTACTTTGTTTGAAAGTAGTGGACAATCAAAGTTCTGGAAAATTATATATTTTTTCATAACATCAAAGCAGGTTATTATTTTTTTAATATCTATGTAAATAAAAATGTAAATGTTCGTTTGTTCAAAATCTTAAATCTCTGAACGTTCTTTACCGATTGCTTTGAAATTTTGACACTAAGTTTCATTTTAATTCAAGCGTGTTTTTATATAATTTTTAAAAAACAACGCCATTGTTAGACGTAAAAACAACACAAATTATACTAAATATTTTTTTTCAAAAGTAGCTCCATACTAAATAATAAATGCATATGATGCAGCAATCAGCTGTTTCATCTAATGTTTCCATTGATAGGTGATTTCAAACTTTAAAGCAATTATTTTGTATTTCTAACTTTTAGGTTAGGTTTTTAATAAAGCGTAGACCTGAGCCTTGATGGTTCTTTTAACCTTTGTATAACTTTAATATAACTCACCTGTTAAAGGTTAAAAGAACCAGCAAGGCTCAGGTCTACACTTAGTAAAAACCTAACCTAAAAGTTAGACATACGAAATAATTTGATTTGGAAATTTAACATTATTTACAGTCTTAGCTTTGGGTTTATTATTAATCCTACACTTTTATTATAATTAAAACATAATTATGTTTACAGTATTGTCCAAAGGGGTTGGCGTGCGGAGCACGCATAGGTCTTCCCTAGTTAGGAATAAGGAAGTTGTACATTAAGGTTAACACATTTTAAAAATAGAAACTGTAAATAATTGTATTAAGGCACCACTAATTTATCTGAGCATAAACACTTAGGGGGGGGGGGGGTGTAAATGGAACCGGGAATACAACCCTTGCTCCTGACTTTCTCCACTGCATGCTTAACTGATAAGCGCCACTTTTCATGTACTGGTAGGATAGCAATACCTCCTTCATTTTGCTCCCGATATTTCTTGTGATAGCACTTATTTTTGCCGTTTTACAAATGAATCGCTCAAATGAATACAAGGTTGGAGTATATTTTTTACGGACAAGAACCTGCTTCGGTGTAATAATAAAAATATCATTTCCCACAACTTTGATTGTCTGAAACGAAGTAAAATATTAAGCTCTAGTTTGCTCCAGTCTGTTTCTCTTTTAATCAGCTTTTCAATGGTGTATTACATGACCTACCTTAACGTTTGAAATTGTTAACCCTTCTTACCCCCCTAAGTGCCTCAAAATCATAGAGGGTCAGATATGTCGAACAATGTGTCCGTTACGCAACACAAGATAAATACAAAGTTTTGTTAACTTATTTTCAATAACAAAAATAATAAATGGGGTTAAAGGGACTTTATGAACACTCTGTGTAAGTAGAATTGGTTTGCATCTTAGCTTCCAACACTGACTCATGCGCTGGCTCGACATTGCGGCCTTGGATTTTGGACTGCTTCGCTTCTTTCTTCGGAGCGAGTTTGCAATCCGACAGTCGGCCTCGTTACATGGTATTTTAAGTTTAAGATTTTAGGGTAACTAGACGAGCTTATAAAGAGTCGTGTAAAAAACTAAAAGTGCAGAATAACTTAATATATTCATATTTTTACATAAAACCCGAAAAACTTTTCACTCTAGTACGAAAAACCTAAAAAAATCTTCGGCCAATTCTTGTTCCGCTTGTTGAATTTTTTGGCTAACGAACTATTCCGAGCCACTTGGAAAACAATCGTGTGTATAGCATACATTCTATAACTCATATTTTAAGAAAATCAACTTCACAAGACTTATTGAAGTTGTAAACATAACCACAAAGTATAATCTACGCTAGGTTTTGTTTAAGTATTACAGATGATGGGGGAAACCAGCTGTTATATGTTAGGCCTACTCACGTACGGACGAACACTGGCTTTTATAGGAGTTGATTATTTTTTCAATCGGTTCAGTAATTCCAGAGATTATTCCCTACATACAAACAAATTTTAAATCTTCATAATATTAGTTTAGATAAGGAACACACGTTTTTCAATAATGTAAATAATGTAGTACAGGTACATTAATAGCTAAAAATGAAATATGTTTGTTATTGACAGTTTTTACTTCGTGAAATAACAATAGATGTTGTCAGATGTTGTTTACCTGTTTAATTTGTTAGAGAAATTGATATAATAATTGTTTACATTTTATCTAAGTACGTAAAAAATAAAGTACCCAATGATATATTTACTTATTTTTCAAACATGGAGGAACTCTAAACCTTTACCAGAGAGTAATGTATTGATTATTACTTATTCTATTTGTGTCATGTGAAGGCAAACAATAGTTTACAACTCATTAGGGCGTCGAATCATCCCCTCGTGTCAAACGATTGGTTCTAAGGCTTCTTGTGCTGGGCCTAAGTATAAAATTACGTAATATCTGTTACTTAAGCTGAAGGTGTTGCTCTCTACAAACCGTGTCGTTCAGTACATTATCATTTTCATAAATAATTATCACGTATAGCTCAATACAATAAGCAGTGAAAGTTCAGAATAATTAAAACAAGTTGTTATTCTAATGATTACAGTTTGGATGTCGAAACTATTTACTGTAATTTAACAATCAACTAGTAAAATACTGTGAAAACCACGAGCAGATTAATTTCATATACACGAGACAAAATATTAAGCTTAATGTATTATAGAACTAATGTAGGTTGAAAATGTATATTTTTCACAATTTTTTTTTTACTTGAATAAATTTATTCAAACTTAATTCCCTTTGTTTACAAATACATTATTCAAACCTTAGCATATACACCATGAATAAGCCAACAGCTTCTGGTTTGTTTTAGAAAAAGAATTTTCTTTAAACGAGAGTAATTAGCCAACTAATTTCAAAAAATTTACAATAGTGGAAAATAAACACTCTTTTCACTCAAAATTTACAAAACAAATACAAAACATTAAAAGGATTTATCCATTAACATTCTGATGTTTTGAAATATGTAGGCCTTCAATTTACTTGGTTTTCGGTTAAGAGCTTTCCAAGACAAAAATTAATCTGCACACAGAATAAATATATACCGGTATTCTGAATAAATATATTAACATATTTGAATAAATTTGATTGTAACAAAGGGAGTTAAGTTCTAATAAAGTTTGAATAAATTTATGTGTAAACAAAGGAAGTAAAGTTTGAATAAATGTATTTGTAAACAATGGGAGTAAAGTTTGAATAAATTTATTTGTAAACAATGGAAGTAAAGTTTGAATAAATGTATTTGTAAACAATGGGAGTTAAGTTTGAATAAATTTATTTGTAAACAATGGAAGTAAAGTTTAAATAAATTTATTTGTAAAGTATGAGAGTAAAGTTTGTATAAATTTATTTGTAAACAAGGGAAGTAAAGTTTGAATAAATTTATTTGTAAAACATGGGAGTAAAGTTTGAATAAATTTGTTTATAAACAATGGAAGTAAAGTTTGAATAAATTTATTTGTAAACAATGGAAGTAAAGTTTGAATAATATTGTTTGTAAAGTATGGGAGTAAAGTTTAAATAAATTTATTTGTAAACAATAGAAGTAAAGTTTGAAAAATTTGTTTGTAAAGTATGGGAGTAAAGTTTGAATAAATTTATTTGTAAACAAGGGAAGTAAAGTTTGAATAAATTTATTCGTAAGTAAACCATGGGAGTAAAAGTTTGAATAAATTGATTTGTAAAGAATTGGGGTAAAGTTTGAATAAATTTATTTGTAAACAATGGGAATTAAGTTTGAATAAATGTATTTGTAAAGAATGATAGTAAAGTTTGATAAATTTATTTGTAAACTAAGGGAGTTAAATTTTAATATATTAATTTGTAAACAAAAAGAGTTTAGTTTGAATTAATATGTATGTAAAGTAAGGGAGTAATGTTTCAATAAATTTAATTAATTTAATGTTATTCTGTACAAATACCAAAGTTGTTGAAAGCTCAACTCATCGTACGGATGCAATGGGTTTTCTTGCTAAATTTTTTTCATGAAAACACATGGAGTTCCTTTCTCGCCTTCCTATTGACACAATTTATAGGGCTCTGCAGCCAGTACACAATTAGCTTAGAACGCCGCGAAAATGGCTTGTAGGCTGCTAATAGTATTTATGCCCATCTAAAAGCGATTTCCCAATTCAGTACCTACAAATCAGTGTAATCAGACCTACATTAAAACAATTGAAGAATCACAATACAAATTGCGTTCCTTACACATTCAATAACGTTGAACGTAAATAAAACTACTTCGAACGATATTGCGAAAAACGATCACCGTATAAGTCTGTAAACGATAGGGGTGGATCATCCCCAGCTTCGTGGTGAAATTGGATTCAACCCTCCAACCCTTAAATCGATTGAATGAGCAGGGGATTCTTTTAAATGTGTACTAAATTCATTACTGTCGCTATTAAAACGCAACAAGGAATGGTAATCCGGAAATAGAAAGAAGAATTGAAATGAAATCGTAGTTGAAATGGTAGGAAATGAGATTAGGATGTGAAATCGCTTTATTGATGAGTACAAATGATGTGTATCAATTTTTTCCGTAGGAATGGCTTAGTTTAGAATAAATGGGTTAGCAGTCTCTTCAATTAGTCAAAAATCGCTGTTTTATAGACACTTTCCTACAACTATGGGTTCGCTAAACATGATTTTCACCTCCCCCTCCACCCGCAGTTCTAAAAAAGGGTAGTTTTTGAGAAATATATATATGTAAAGACTTTAGCGCATTTTTTAGCGAATTTCCATAGTAAAACCTGTACAGGATGTTCCTTATGGCTAAACATCCCAGGATTAGTTCCAAATTCTGCCACCACGGCACAGCACCAAAATGGAGCCATTTTGTATTGGTGTTTATTGGTGGAATTTTCGTCCGATGTTCATTTGCAAAACTGATTTGTGAACGGAATAAGATTAGAATTCACGCCAATGAAGCTAAATTTTAATTAAGTTGCTAGTTTAAAAAATATTAATAAAATAATTGTGTTACAAAACGAAAAATGCAAATCGCAGGTAGTCATTTTGAAGACAATAATTTTAATTAATTTTACACTTTTAATTTTTAAAATCGCCTAGCTGGTGTAGTCGGTATCGTTGTTTATACATTTACAGTAATGAGAACAAACGCGAGAGTGACACGAAGCAGGTGCAGTGCCGCTGTGACTCACTCGCGCCACCTATCCCCCCACCACGCGTCTCAGATGTTGCTTGTATACAGTTGCATGACGGTTTCCCGCGTTTCCATCCATGTGCTCTCCCGCGATTCTTATTTGTTGTACTATTGCGTAGTCTTGTAATTATTGTTATTGAGAACGTTATTTCATTTAACATTTGTTTTCTCAATGGATCGCCGAGGAACAACAAAAGCTAAAAAGCAACTTCGGCTTTCAACGAAGGCTAACTATACCTTAGTTAGCCTAAAATATAGAAAAAAGGAGTGTAACGGGTGTTATTGAAAATGGATAGTGAAGTTGAACTTCATGTAAATGTTCTTAAAACTCTGTGAATTTTAAAACTGTAAAATTTTGAAAAAATATGAGTTATTCCACAGTAAATGTATGTAATGGAACTGTAATTCAAATTGATATTGGCATTAAATTTTTTTAAACATAAAATTAAATCTTGTGTAACGGGTTGGAACGGCCAATTGACCGATCCAATTGGGGTAAATTAATTACATTAATTAAAATAAATTCAAAGTCAAAATAACAAAGGATTAAAGCCAAAGGGTGTCAGAAAAGCCCAAAATGAAGATAAAAAAGTAGTTTCCAATGTGAAAATAGTATTTAGTAATAGTTTTTGAAATTGTGTTAGTTAAATAAGTGCAGACTATGACGTATGCATTAGCGACAAGACCAAGCCAAAACCTTGCAGGACCTGACAGGAATTGACTTGTCCAGTCTTGTCTAAATTTGGTAGAAATGAATTAGCATTGAAAGATAGGGGTTTGTAATTTTATAAAAAAAAGTTGTTATTATTAGATTTATGTTGAAAGGAGAGTTAAATAAGCAAGGAGTAATAAAAATAAATTTGTTATGATAATTTGTTAAAAAGTTATAGACAAAAACGTAAGCGTGAACAAATCGATTTTGCAGAATTTGAATAAAATCCAAAAACAAAGTAGAGTAATTTGTAGAGTTAAAAAGGGTTAAGAAAATAAAGTAATAAAAAATATAAAGTTATAAAGTTTTATAGCTAAAAAATAAAGTGTAAAGTCATTCTTGGGCATAAAAAGGCTAATAACTCATAAAGTTCAAATGTAATTAAATCATAAAAAATAGCATTTAATAGAGTCAATAATAGGGCATAATCAAGCCGAAGTTCAATATAAATAAATAAATAGTTTTGTAAAAATAAAATAAATTAATAAAATTTTTTATTAATTCATAATAAATATAAGGGAGATTAATTAAAGGGAAATATTGATAAAATAGAGTATATATGTGTGTAATAAAATGTAATGCCATGTGAGATATGAAAAGAGCTTTAAAGGGGGGGAATGAGACGCCGAAAACCAAACGAAGCCAATTAGAGTAACATCAAGCTGAATAACTAGATAGACAAACAAGCTATCAAAAAACCAACACCAGATTTACGCGTTTCAAGACCAACCAAAGAGGATACAAGCAAGAAAAAATGGAAAATTTCAAATTTACAGGAAATAAATTTCAAAATTTAAGCAAAACTAACGAAGTCTATAACTCAAGAATGAAGAGGAGTAGAAACACCATTCGAATTCCAGGGAAACCAGAAAACGTCAACCAATTCATAGAAGTCAACAAAATCAAAATCCGACCACGCAAAAAGAAGTTATAGGGTTTGGGTGAAATCAATGCAAAAATTGTCAATCGACAAGTTCATACAGGCACCCAAGGCCCAGGCTGCGAGGGGAAGTGACGTCACCGGATCCACTACGAAGAGCAAAACATTGTAATTCAATAAATGAAGATAATAATTAAATTAGGCCTAATCGATGGGAAATAAAGGCACTAAAATTCATCAAATAAATCAGGAAATATATTAAGACCAAAAAATATATTTCTAAAGCAAGAAATCAGGATTTCTTGTTACATAGAGGAAGATGCTGGTTTGACAAGAAAAAAGTCGACGATAGAAGCCTGCATCCCCTTTAACATCAGTTTAGCACGGAACGCCGACGAGAAGACATCTGACCAAGCTCCGAGGGTACTTAGAGAAAGTCAACGGGCGATCAGTTCTCGGGGTGCGTTACGTTTCTAGCTCCGGCCTAAAGCTAAGTCGGGTCGTGATAATTTCGGGAGAAGAATATCCATATAAACGGCCTATCTTGCCAAAAGATACTACAATCAACTGGGAGAGGACAACTTTAATTAAGTCTAGGAGAAGACAACTGTAAGCCGAAGAAACCATTCTGGGGACCAAGGAGAACAACTTTAAATCGCTGGAAATCGACAGAAGGAATTACGCGTCGAACTTCTTGTGTTCTGTAAGTGGCAAACGATCATTGTTACTTATAATTTTAAATAAATCCCTTTTTTACAAAATAATAAATAAATTAAAATAAACTAAATAAATAAATTCAAGTAGATTCTGGGGAAATTGAATAAAGTAAACTCGTTTAGTAAATTTCATTACTCACAATGGCAAATCGTCGTATGTAAATAATATAATCATTAATATACAAATTTTAATTAATAAATTAATTAATCACTTTGCTACTTTTCAATATATGTAATTATAAGTTAAAGATTAATAAATTTCATTGTGTTTTTGATAATAATAATTTGTTGTTTCAAAGTTAATGGATTTATGTTAAAAAATAAATCGTTTTTGAGTTTTCAGTAGAAAATTTTTGAATATATAATTTACAAATCCAATCAAATTAATCCTAAAACCATTCAGTGCTCTAGTGTAATTAAGTCAGCAGGTGAGTTATTCACGGATCACTACAAATTTAACTCCAAAGGGAACGATCCCGAAAAAGAGTCTAGAATTGAGCTAGTGTACTACACAAAAGACAAAAAAGGTCTAACTAATTTAAATTTAAAAAACTTAAGAATAGGAAACAAAAAGTTTTCCTTTTCTTGCCCTCGCCAAACCTCTCAAATTGTTCTAACGGGGTAGGTAGTACAACGGAACAACGTCAAATAAGGCCTGAAAACACTTGGGTGTTATTTGATGAGGGAAAGTGTAAAGTTAACAACAAAAGGTTGTGTTTATTGAATAAATTAAAAGGGTAGGGAGGTTTGCGCGTGGCAAGTGGCGCCCAACGCGTTGGCTCGTGTGACAAATAATGTTTTAAAGTTTAAAATAATTATTTCTCACTGAGACAACGAACGAACAGTTTAAAGGTGATCTGAGGGTAGCTGACCTAGTAAATATAAGAGTAATTGTAAGAAGTGTAGCAATAAGAGTGATTAATTTAGAATATAAAAGATTAGGGAATTTTAACAAATTTTTTAAAATCATAAAAAATGGCAACTCCAAGCGGACAGAAAAAAGGGGAGGAAGAGGAGATTAAAAAATTGTTAAAAGTAATGTTAGCAAAAGAGAAAGAGCGGGAGGATAGGGAGAAAGAACGCGAAGCCAAGGAGTTAGTAAAAGAGCAGGAAAGGGTAGCGAGGGAGAAAGAACGTGAAGATAGGGAGTTATTAAAAGAGCAGGAAAGGGTAGCTAGGGAGAAAGAACGTGAAGATAGGGAGTTATTAAAAGAGCAAGAACGGGTAGCTGAAAAATTAGAACGCGAAGCTAGGGAAAAAGTAAAAGAGCAGGAAAGGGTAGCTGAAAAATTAGAACGCGAAGCTAGGGA
>JAGFPH010001166.1:30820-54753 GCA_018207615.1 Philaenus spumarius
GGGGACCGGAGCGTGAGAGAAATAATGATAATATCTTTAAAAAACGATTCCGATACGACCTTTTGACCGAGTTAACATCTGAAAACGGCAAAATTCTTTTAAAATTTGTATTTACAAAATGATTACCTGCGATTTTAACAAAATATTACAGCAAAAACAAATCTGTATAAAACTTTTTTATAAATAAATTAAAAAAAAAAACATCACAATAGCGTGAATGTTTTATTCATATCATTTACAAAATAACTTACAAAACAAAAATCAGTTAATAATTACGGAAATTATTCGTAGTACAAATTTGCCGCAGTGGTGCTGCCATCTATCGGGCCAAAAACACAACTTTTTCAGGGATGTTTAGCCTTAAATAGGAGCCAAACTTCTGGAGTGGGTTCCTTACATAAAAATAAGTAAAAATGTTCCTATAACATGTGCCCTAAAACGCTTCGTTTCCAGATATCCGCCATTTTGTTTTTGTTTTTACAAAATAATTCATATCTAGGGAAATGTTTGATTGATTGAGTTCAAACTTGGCAAGAAGTTTGGCCTAACAATGATCTGTTACAAGAAAAATAAAGGATTATATCCTATGATGCGTTTCAAAAAAGTTAAAGATGATAACAGCATATGTACATACAATATTGTTGTGTTTACTGTGTTGGTATAGGATGCCGGGTTGAACAAACCAATTTTTGCACATAACTTAACTATTATCCATCATCTGATTGTTTTCACAGTTACACGATCCGATAGGAAATCAAAAGAGCTACATAAAAAATGTCTTGACAAATTTGGTTAAAATGTACGCGTTTTTAGTAGTTTAGGTTTGAAAACAGCTGCCATTTTGAATCGCATGATTGCATATAATCGCATATTAGCGAATTTCCATAGGAAAAATGAGCTGTTGCAGAGGCCCTTATGGTAAGACCCAAGGTCGGGAGTAGCAAATGATCACCGATCATGGTCCCAAGAACACGATTTTGGGTTGTCATTAAAAATCATATATGTATATATGTAATCGCACTCTAGCGGCCGCAATTTAAGTCCGATTTGGTTCAAATTTGGTACACATGTTGGGTGTCTACATCGCTCAGACGAGTTCGTTTGCCAAAAAAGTCCAACAATCGGAAGCACGTTTTTTGACCGGAAGTAAGTATTTTTAAAGATTTTTCCTACGAGAATGAATTTGTTTTTGAATTTTTCTACGCGTGTAAATGTAGGATGTTATTCTGCAAATTTTGTTTTTTTTACGCGACCTTATAGCTCGCTTGGTTCCCCCAAAATCGATCAAAACGTAAAATACCATAGAAGTACCCGGTTCAAAGCCATGTGGTGGATTATACCGTGGGGTTGGCGTGCGAAGCACGCAATGCATTGTGCATTGAAGATACTCCCAATACGGGGGTTGGCGTGCGAAGCACGCAATACTGTGTGTATTGAAGATACTCCCAATATGCGGAATTGCGTGCGAAGCATTTTGCAACTATTCGGCACCGTCGACGTCGTGAATAGATCTATTTCCCAAATTGTTGGCTGAAACCCTAAAACATAGGCCTATAAACTTAATTTTAGTAATTTGCTCAACTCACGTCAGCGGTTCAGCTGCGTGGTCTAATTTTTTGTCTTGAGATAGATCATTGTTATATTAAACTTCATACTATGTTTGAACTCAATCAGTTAAACATTTCTGTAGGTATTAATTATTTTGTAAAAAAAAATGGCGGCTATACTGGAAACTGTGCATTTTTGGAGCTATGTTTATTGGAACTTATTTTGATGTGGGGAATCACTCCCTCTAGTGGCGAAACTAAGTGGAATTCGTAAAAAAATAGAGATAAAATTTGTAAGAAATTTGATGCTGTACAACTTTGCACCATTGACATTTTTCGCCAAAATGCATAGTTTTTACTTGAAGTTCTGCTCCAGCAAAAGAGAAAGTAACCATCGAGTCCTACACCCCATTGCGGTATTCAAAAAATGGCGTTTCTTACAGAGCGCTTTGACATTGCCTCATTAAAAACCATTTTATAAATCTATATTTCGTCTTTGCGAAGTGAAAAATAACTGATTATTCTTTATAAAATTACGGATCCGGCTTGCGATTCACTTTTAATCAATCATTTGTTATTGTGTAAAAACAATTCAAACTTGGTACTTAGAAGATGTCAATTACATAACAAATGAACGAGATTCAAGAAAAATGTAAAACCCAAAACGAATTAGTACTGTGATTGTGGTTAAATTGAGACTTTGCGAACAAATCCATACTAATATTATAAAGAGGCAAACATTTTTTGTATGTAGGAGTTAATCTCTGGAACTATTGAACCAATTAAAAAAACAGTTTTACTAATAAAAAGCTACACTATCCCTGAGTAACATGGGCTATAATACATTTTGATAAACACATTTTAATTTAAATATTTGTACATTTAGTCGGAAAATTCTAAGGTTAGGCCTAGAGTGATGAAATAACACATGCATTTACATTTATTACCATAGCAACCAATTGAATAAAATAACAGTTCAGACAGCGGTTTGCTCTAAAATTTCCATTAACAGCTGATTTAAAACTTTGGAGCAATTATTTGTATTTCTAACTTTTAGGTTAGGTTTTTATTAAAGTGTAGACTTGAGCCTTGCTGGTTCTTTTAACTTTAATTCATTATAACTGCTGCTATAAAATATACGAAATAATTTGATTTGAACGTTTAACATTTGTATGTATGGGGTAATATTTGGAACTACTGAACCGATTGAAAAAATAGTTTTACTAATAAAAAGCTACACTATCCCTGAGTAACATAGGCTATAATTAATTTTGATAAAAACATATTTTTTTTCAATATTTGTAAATTTAGTCGGAAAATTTTTTAGGTAAGGCCTAGACTGATGTACCAACACATATATTTACATTTATTACCATAGCAACCAATTTAGCAAATTTAGAATCAGTTTATTATTGTTCACAACCAACAGCTTTTATGTTAACAAAATAAAAGCAACCACAAATAAAAATCTACCTAAAATTCAAACATCTGTTGTTACAAATTATTATAAATAAAACAGCTGATTTGGATCAAAATCTAAACATAACTTTAGATCAAGGTTACAATTAAGCAAAACTAGTTTATTTGCAAATAATTTGGCAAATTTAGAATCAGGTAATTATTCTTCAGAACTAACAGTTTTTTTTTACATTAGTTAAAAGGCTTACTGGTCAACATTCAAACATCTGGTGTTATATATTATATTGTTTCCTTTATTTGGTAATGTCAAAATTTGTTTGAAATATAGATTAATGGGGTTCATGCAACCTGTGCTAAGTATGTTAAACGTGTCAAGTGTGTTAAAATCGAGAAACTCGTTTGACAGAAGTGTGCTATTTAGAGTCAATAGCACACTCGACTTTAGCATGGTCTGGGGTCTGCTAAATCAGTGTTAACGTCGTAAAACTCTTGGGGAAGGTAATTTGAGGGTTTCAGCTTGATTCAACAACAGGTTGTTTGTTGTAATTGTGTTTTACCTGTTTCTTTGCGATGGAAAATAATAATAATTTCGAATCCATGAAAAGAATTCGGAAGAAATTGGGGAAACGATGGAGCAAGGAAAATAAACATCTTCTATCTTTAATTTCCGAGAATCCGACGAATTTTGACTTACATTTTCGTGTTCGTACAGAGAACATTTCTATCTATTTGATTTCGTTTGCACAAATATGTTTGCAAAAAGGAACCAAAAAGAGACCTTAATCTTGTTATAAATACTAGAGGCTCTGCCCCTGGACGCTTCGCTTCACTCGCAGTTGGAAAATTCGTTAAAGAATCTCGTTAATCTTTGGCTTGATTGTACATCGGTTTGTAAAATTATGAAACCAGGCTTAAATATATTTACAGTAATTACAAGATTAATTATAATCTCAAATACATGTTTTAGAAACGTGAGTGGCTTTCATTCACGATTCTAGTCCTAGTTCTACTATCTTCTGTGAACTAAAGTTTTGAAACCAGGCCTAAATATACAGTAGTAAAAATTATTGCAGGATTAACATAACCTCAATACTATGTTTCAGAAATAAGCCAAGCCTATATTACAAAATTGACTGTTAGAATTTATCCATCTTTGCTAAGTTTACTTTTTTTTGACAACATAAATTGTTAAGTCAGGCCCAATTTATTCTAATCCTAAGGTGCTAAAACAGTATAAATTAGTTTGTTTTTTAACAGTAATTAAAAACTATCCAATGAACAGCTGATTTTGGGTAGTACTCATGGCTTGTTTATAAACAGCTTTTTTTATTGCTTTATTTACTATTTCGTTGTTATTTTGTAACCAATATGGCAACCCATAAGACCCCATGTTAAAATTTTTCAACTTTTAAATTAGATTTTCTTAAAAAATTTCGTTTTTACACGAAATACAACTATATGGGTGTACTTAAAAATCAAAACTACACCTAAATACAAAATTTCTTTGAATTCGTTAGAGCCGTTTTCGAGATCCGTGACAGATACAAAGATATAAAGATACAAAGATACAAAGGTAGATACAAGAATTGATCATTTAAAGTAATAGGATATACGAAAATTTAATATATACATTATTTATTAAGTAGGGAAAAAAAATCTCTTTTAAAAACTAAAGAATATGGTAAGATGGCGTATTCTAAACTTTAGCCGTTTAGCCTAGATCACGAAAACACAAAATATGTTTCCAAAACATGCAGAAAATGAGGCCTAATTTTATCTAAAATATAATTCACAAATTATAAAGTGCGTAGGGTATTACAGTTTCGGCGCAAATTTGCTATTCGACTACGGAAACTGAAATGCAAGAATAATTTAAAAAAATAGAAAGTTAAGGATAACCTTACTTTAGCAAATAACACTTTAGCACAAGGGGTCCTTCACTTAAAATTCAAATAGCAATTTAACATGATAACACATTAAGCATTTAGCACAGGTTGCATGAATTATTATGTAAAGTATTAGTGGTGGAATTACAGAAAACGCCATAACTCAATTTATTGGGCGATATCTGTCTTACATTAGCTATGTGTAAATCGTCATTTTCGTGAATCAGAGTGTACAATAATCTGTTTTCATTGGATTCGCCTTGGGTCTCCGTCGGTGTTAGTGAGTGAAGCAAATATTATCAGGTAGTTGTGTAGCATTTTTATTGCGCGCATATATTACTGAAACAGCTAGTACGTCACTGCAACAGACATAGTGGGCGTGCATATTGACGTGCTACCAACGCACGTTACCATGGCAACTCGAGATACACATTTATTTGAAAAATATATCTCATCCCAGCTGCGGAAAACATAAGCAATTATTCCTGTACATTGTCGCAATGTGCTGTCGTAATTTGACGTTGACCATTCGTGTGGATTTCCTGGCTGCATTTTAAAGATGAAAAACTATACGGTACTCTTTTCTATAAAAGTTGAACATTTTTCATTCCTAAGTAAATTATATTCATATTAAATTTTGAAATAAAATAGTCCTCGATTGCAAAGAACACATTACCGAAACAAATATTTTGCCAGTTTCCATCAAAGTAATTCGACCACGCAGCTGAACCGCTGACGTGAGCTGAGCAAATTTCCAAAATTAAGTTAATAGGCCTATGTTTTAGGGTTTCAACCAACACTTTGGGGAAATAGGTCTATTCACGACGGTGCTGAATTGCTGCAAAATGGTTCGCACGCCATTCCGAATATTAGGAGTATTTTCAACACATAAAACATTGCGTGCTTCGCATGCCAACCCCGCGGTAGAATCCACCGCATGGCTTTGAACCGGGTACTTCTATGGTATTTTACGTTTTGATCGATTTTGATGGAACCAAGCGAGTTTTATACATTGTATACCCTACATTATAGGGTCGCGTAAAAACACAAAATGTGCAGATTAACATCCTACATTTATATATGTAGAAAAAACTCAAAAAAAAATTCATTTTCGTAATAAAAATCTCACAAAATAGTAACTTCCTGTCAAAAAACGTGTTTCCGATTGTTGGATTTTTTTGGCTAACGAACTCGTCCGAGCGACATAGACAACCGACATGTGTACTAAATTTGAACCAAATCGGACTTAAAATGCGGCCGCTAGAGTGCGAACACATATATGCATAAATATGAGGCCTCTAGAATCAAAACACACATAATCCAAAATTGCCTAAATTGAGTTAGCATTGGATTCTTACAGGATTTTTTCAAGGAATCAGAATCTTGTTTTTATCAAAACTATCAAAATCCCTGCAAAACAAGGCTTTTAAGGTTGAGTCAGAACTCACATAAGCCATTGGATAGTGTCGGTTTTGTAAAGCACAGTGTATCAACCAATGAAAAGGCAGCATTTATGTTACATGAATTGTCTGTTTTAGGATAACATCTTAACTATTGCTATTCTGTCAACTAGTAATCTTCCCACATTTGCCTTTTTATTTACCGTGTTATGTATATTTTGTAATGGATCAGCAAGTGATTAAATAATTGAAAACTTATAATGTTTAGAGTCAAAACTAACACTATCCAAAATCGCTATTTTGTGTGAAAACTAACATAATCCATTCAAGTAATAATCAAAACTAACAAAATCCAAAGTTGAGAGTCAAAATTCACACAATCCTACTTTAATCACCACATTTTTACCAAAGTTCCTAGAAAAACACGCCAAAAAGTAGTTTGTCTGTTTTGTATGCCTCATTTTCACCTAATGGAAACCTCACAATTCTTTTAATTAACTTGTAATTAAAGTAATAGCTTTTTGGCCTTCCTGAAAAATTAAGTTTTTGGATAGTGCGAGTTTTGATTCTAAAGGCCTCATATATACATAACATTACACATTTAACATATAACATTAAACATTTCCGGATCTATAAATATATGAACTTTTTCCATTATTTTTTGCTGGTAGAATCAGCTCAGAAAGTGCTCGGAACATAATGTAAATAACTGATTATTTTAGCTCATAATAACTTTAAAATATTTTGTTTCTAGAGTAATTCTGGGAATTGTTGACAACTACCAAGTAATACATTTTTCCTTTTTTTGACAATATCTCTGTTATCCTTTGAGCTGCAGACAAAATAAAATACCCATTGTGTTTTTCATTAAAAAAGTAAACTTTTTTGTCTCTTGTAATTTTTTTGTAAAGTTAGCGGTTTTTGAGATTTGACATTAAAAATTATAAACGGCCGCCATTTTGAAAATATTTAAAATAATGTTCTAATTTTTCGTACAGTGATAAGAGGTTACGCAACAAATAGGTCCAATAGGTGTACAAAGTTTGAGCTCAATATCCTTTCTACTTTCAAAAATATTAAGTATTTTGTAAAAAAAACACATACAGACAGACGAAAAAATAAGTTCCGTAGACTCATGTTTATATGGTGAAATATGTGTGTCCCGATCCCAGGAACATATCCACAAAAGGGGTCCAGAGAGTTCGGGGACACCCTGTATATATGATTTTTAATGACACTGCAAATCGTGTTCTGGGGACCATGATCGGTGCTCATTTGCTACTCCCGACCTTGGGTCTTACCATAAGGGCCACTGCAATAGATCATTTTTCCTATGGAAATTCACTAATAAAGAAACAAATTTTCTGTCACGTAGCTGAACCGTTGTCGCAATTTGGGCGAATTTCCAAAATTAAGTTTATGTGTTTTAGGGTTTCAACCAACTATTTTGGCAATTTGTCCTCTCACGAAGGCGTTAAATAGCTGCCTGCGTGTAAATGTATTAGTAGAACCTCCAGCCCCGGCTTACGCTACGCTCCCAGCGGAAAATCGCTTTTCTAATTTGCACCTTGATCAGTTTATGCGAACTCGGTTTGCAGACTCGGTTTATGACCTGCTTCGCTTCGCTCGCATTGGGCAAACTCTCTTTTTATGCTAATCTTACCGTACTTTTATGGTATTTTACGTTTTTATCGATTTCGGGGGAAACAGACGGGCAATAAGATAGTGTAATAAACGGTACCAGATAACCGCCACATACTTTCTCCCAGTTAAAACTTTATACCTTCCCAAGAGTAGCATAGGAGGTGGTTATTTAGAATTGCAAAAGTAGGACATACCACGTTTTGTCCGTTCCTGTGTGCGGCCGGCCTTAATGAAAGCGGAAAAATACACAAGTGCAATTATATATGTTAATAAAGCTGGTGCATATTTAAAATGACAGTACATTTTTAACTATTTGGTATTGTGTCTCAAGTGATGGCGACAATAACGTTAAAATGGTTTTGATTTTATAAATCATTTTTTCGTTTTGCATTTTCTTAATAAAGTTTATATCTTACAAAACCAAACTCAATATGAATTTATATGTAAACTCTCGTTTCTCTCGCCAACCTCCGCGGTGACTCGAATCGAAACACACAGGTTATTTTATATACATATGTCCAACTATTTATATGTCTTACTTATTTTGATTAGGAAGTAATATAGTGGTATCTTATTCTCTAGCTTTAAGGAAAGTATAACAGTCAATATTATTACTACATTTTCACCCCTTAGCAGCACGCGACAAAATGTCAATCAATGATACATATTTCATGTATGTTATAAGAAATAAATGCACAAATTTTCAGTTTAACAACTTTAAGGAAATTATAATAATGAATTTTTATTGTTATAGGGGTTGTTATCACATTTTTACCCCTTAGCAGCACGCGACAAAATGAAAATCTAGTTTACTTTTTCTATGTATCTTGTAAGAAATAAATGCACAAACTTTCAGCTCTCTAGCATTAAGGAAAGTATAACAATTAATATGTATTTTTTTAGGGGTTGTTTTAACCATTAAATCAAAACTAATTCTAGCCTATGTTAACTCAAGGATAGTGTAGTATTTTATTAGTTAAACTATTTTTTCAATCGGTTCAGTAGTTTCAGAGATTACCCCCTACATACAAACAAATAAGGAAACAAATTTGTCCTCTTTATAATATTATTAATAATAACCCCTTGGCTAAGATGCTAAATAGTATTAAAAGTTCAAATAAAATTATTTAGTATATTTTATAACAGCAGTTTATAAAGGTTAAAAGAACCAGCAAGGCTCAGGTCTACGCTTTAATAAAAACCTAACCTAAAAGTTAGAAATGTAAATAACTGCTTCAAAGTTTGAAATCAGCTGCTACTGGAAGTATTGGAGCAAACAGCTGTTTTAGCTCTTATTTTATTCAATCGGTTGCTATGGTAATAAATGTAAATACATGTGTTGGTTCATCAGTCTAGGCCTAACCTAAGATTTCTTTCCAACTAAAATTACAAGTATTGAAATAAAAAATGTTTTTATCAAAATGAATTACAGCTTATGTTGCCCAGGGATAGTGTAGATTTTATTTGTAAAGTATTTTTTCAATCGGCTCAGTAGTTCCAGAGATTCCCCCCCCCTCTCCCTACATACAAACAAACAAAAATAACAATCAAATTTTACCTCTTTATAATATTAGTATAGATAATTACGTTGGTTGCAATGACGATCAATGTATAATTAATCTCCATAATACACGATTATCTAAATTTGTTTAAGATTTTTATTAATCTTTTTCACACATTTAAAATGTTGCAAACCAGAAACGTGCCTTTAGAAACCTTCGAATGGAAAATAATTATCGAAATCGGTTTCCCAGAAATAGAACCGTTAAAACTTGTCTATTTTACTACTATACAAATGGTTATAAAAAGAAGTTAACATTTATTTGAAAATTAAAACCATTCTCTGAATATACGACTGATTTGTACAAAGAAATACACCAACCAGATGATTGATTGCCTTTGAAAATTATTGAAAATCTGTTCGAAAAATGAAAACCTCGACGCTTTCCTTTGACATCAAAGGTAAAAGAGGAATTCAATCGACTGAAGACTTAATGGAATAAATTGGATGCAAAGTCTCAATTATGTGTTGCAGAAAACATTTGCAGTAAATTTTTATCTCCAATTTGTTGGTAAAGGAAATGATTTTTTTCATCTTTTGGGAAAAACATGAAGCATTACCTTCGTTGTCTGTAATAAAACTATTTAAAAAACACAACGAAATAAGGCTTAAATTATTAGTAAAGTTGAATTGAAATCTGTAGGTACTTTTTGAGTTCAAGAGTTAGAAACTTTTATACTTTACGATTGATCGATTTTGATTGTTTTTTAATTGTACCTGGTTTACAGAATTGTTACAATTTATGATAACAAACTAATTATTACAATTTATTAAAAATAACAAATTTAACACAATATTTTATAAAACCAAAGAAAAAAGAAAACTAGTGTCTAACAAAACGAAACAAGAAAATACAGAAACAATTAATGTATTACAACTTGTGAGGTTTTTTAAAACATAAAAAATAAATAACAATTCAAAGACCTACTGCCAACCGAGTTCTATATTCATTTAAATCTACAAAAACTGTTTACACACATACATATTATACCAATCTATAACTTACAAGCATACGTACAACAGAGATCCATTTTCTGTAAGCAACTTACAAAAGCAAATATAAATATCGCATATAAATTCTTCGAAGTTAGGACAAAAGGGCTTAAGTCAGAAATTGTTAAGGAGATGTTATGTGTACCAGTCTTAGACAAAAACGAATTAAAAGAATCGGAAGCTATACTGGGCCACATAGACTGGACATGTTCAAAGACTTACCTTTAAAACAAAAATCACCAAACTGCAGAAATGTCTCAGCTGATCACTTACAAAATATTATTATACTTTGAGGTTAACTCAATAAACGAAGAACTAGGTTCAATTTAGGTTTATTAACCAAAAACAAAAAATTTATATGCCCTTAGTAAATAGAAATAGAAAATTTACATGCCCTTAAAATACAAAAAAATGAAAAAGGTTAGATTACAATTTTAAGTTTAATTTTAAAAGTTCCCTCCCTAAAAATTTAAAAGATGATAAACCCTCCCCATTAAATAATTACAAAGTTTATACAAAAATATTAATTTAGACAAAATTACAAAAATTTGACATATAGTACCATGGATTTATTAATAAGTAACATCTATGTCGTTGGCCAACTGTAAAGCTAAGTATAATTAAATAATAAAAATAAAATGAAATGGTGAGACGTCTCTCTGTAAAAAAAGTATATATATAATTTCTAATAGAGCCCTTTAAGGGCTGAGGTCCGAAAATTGCTATAGCTGCTCCTCCCAAGTATTATTAATTATAAAAGACATATATTAAGATTTATACATTTGTTACAAAACAAAAAAAAAGTACACAGCCTATTCAAAAAGTTTCTTATAAAGTTCACTGCAGATTTTAGAAAATATTGTATTTTGGTCCATAGCTATTTTGAAGAAAAACACTGTCGCAGAAAATAATTATTAAAGTTGCATGTTAGAGTTGCCTTTAGCAGCAGAACATATGAGTAGTACTTGCAATTAAGACCAGAACATGGTGTGGTACTTCCACCAGTAATACACTGCATTAAAACAAAATAACATCTTTTTTAGAATTAAAGTAGGCTATAAAACCAAGCATGGTGAAAAGCTTTTTAGGTTAAGAGTTTGCCTTTATAATATTTTTGATAATAGATGACAAGCAGGTATTTTAAAATAAAAGAGTTAACTGTTAATGCAAGACTTAACCAAAGTTAACTTGTCATGTTACTTTCTGTTACTACTCATGTCTAAGTAGCACATGGTAAACTTTAAAATGTTCTTTGGTTATAAACTCAAAATATATCGGAGATACAGTTATTTAAATTATAGCCTTTTTAAAGGTTTTTATCTGTTAACGATTACACAGTTTTAAATTTGTATAAAAAATGATATAAATTGTTCAAGCTAGGCTTTAGTTTGAAAATAGGCTAGTTACATAAAATTTAATATTTAGGCTGTACAGAAAGTTTTTAAAGAAGAAAAAATGAATTACACAAATTTAAGTTATACTTTTAAAGTTTGAAAAATTATTTACAAAATTAAAGTAGGCTTAAACTTACATAGTAGCAAATTTACAAATAAGGTTTTATAACAAAGCCAACTTTAAATAGAATGACATCAAAAGACATTTCAATTTGGCAAACATAATTTCACATACCTGGTATTCAGAAGAATAGGACTTAAAATAATGACATGATAATTACTATCGCACAGTCGTTAAACTTGCGACTAAGTCGGCCATGACATCAGGCGACTTAAACAAAACGGACAGTCATCGCAGGTCTAACAGAGCCAACGTGCATCGGTCCAAAGTAGGGTCACGTGATTTACCAGCTGGTCGAGTCTCAGATTAAGCTGGCGAAGTTACAACTAACGATGTCTGTAGCGAGTCGCCGCCTAGCGGTAAAAAGGGAACTACATGAAGAGGAGTGTCGGTAAAAGAAGTACGTTGTATATGTCTAACGTTATAGCTCTCGGAACTACTTGGAGAAGAAAGAAGGTCGATAATGCAGAAGGCATTTGACTAACGCAAAAACTAGGTGGAAAGTAAAATTTTGACAACGCAGAAATCTAATAACGGCACATATTGTACGAATAAAATATATATTGTTTGTGATTTCAATGGTTACGCGGTCAAAGTTCAATGGCAAAAAAGTCGAAGATAAAAAACAAATGTTCGTAGTTTCTTTTAATAATTGTATATAAATACATACATAAATATCTTATAAAAAATATGCAAATCATCCTAAGCCGGAGACCAGCCATCTCGCCCCTTCTCTTCTCGCGTATAATATATACTTCAATGCAAGCCATGAGTTTGTCAAAACTTTGAGACCTTTTCCTGTATCTTTAACAATTTCTGGCTTAAGCCCTTTTGCCCTAACTTCAAAGAATTATTACTAAAATATAGTTAAAATTTACAATGAACCACGCCTCGCAGCCAATTTAGTACTTAATATGGTATTTATTGAATTAAATTGACTGTTTTGATTACAGGAAAATGGCCCCTGTTTGGAAACGCGACGTCCCACCTGAGCCCTCAGCCCCCAGCGTGTCGGAGCATGTCGGGCCCACCGCAGCCCCTCCGGTTCCTGCAGATAAGACCATCGAACTGCAGACAGAGTCGCCAGATTCGGGTAAGTTTTGTAAATATTGTATTCCAATTCAATTCTTTTACGTATAATTTGAAAAATTACCAATTGCTACTTAATTAAATTAAAATATAACAATTATTTGGCAGACCAAAACACAAATTGTTAAAACTACTATAATCTAAGATAATTATTCGTCTGTGTATAATTTGGAAATTAATTAAATATCTATACGTACTAGGGGCTCTGCCCCTGGACGCTTCGCGTCCCAACCCCGCCTCGGCCTTCGGCCTCAGATGGCTGCTTCGCTTCGCTCGCAGTTGGAAAATTCGCTAAAGAATCTCGTTAATCTTTGGCTCGTTTGTACATAGGTGACCGAGCAAAAATCAGCTGTTTTATTTGGCAGCTGACTCAAACTCATTAAACATTATCTCCATTAGATTAACATGGGAAATTTGATGGATTGTTTGGCGGAGCTCCTTCTCGGGTTAATAGCGGCTAAAGGGATGATTGGATCTTGAATCTGACAGACAATCTCTTCTTTGAAATTTAATTTTCTACAACTTTTGTATTTAATATTTTTTGCTATCTCTTACCGTTTTCTTACTAAATGCGCTCACAGTGAGAAAATTAAGAAATAGAAAAAATCTAAAAAATCTTTCCCACCCAAAAGGTACTTGCAAAATTAAAAAATGTTAAATTCTGGCAATTTTCCCAGAAGTTTCTCGTCGAGAGCTTAAATTCAAGTATGAGGTCAAGGGGGGTACGATTACGGGAAGTGCCTAATAATTAATGTCAGTGAATCGGTGAAATCGTCTAGCTTTAAGAACGTTGGGCGGAGCTTCCCTTCTCGGATGAATAGTGGCTAAATGGATGATTGGATCTTAAATCTGATGAAAAATCGTTAGTCTGAAATTAAATTTTCTACAACTTTTGTATTTAACATTTTTTGCTATCTCTTACCGTTTTCTTACAAAACGCGCTCAAAGTAAAAAAAATGAAAACATTTAAAAAATCTACAAAATCTTTCCCGCCCAATGCAAAATTAAAAAATGTTAACTTCTGGCAATTTTCCCAAACGTTTCTCGTCGAGAGCTTTAATTCAAGTATAAGGTTGAGGGGGGTCCGATTATGGGAAGTGCCTAATAATTAATGTCAATGAATCAGTGTTACCGTCTAGCTTTATATAAGTAGATAAACGGACATATCAAAATTTGTTTAAAAAGTTGATTATTTCAATATCAATTATAAAATTACAAAGCATACCGTAATTCGAATTTTATTATTAGGGATGGTCGTGTCTATTTCGATCTCTGTCTTAAGCCCCGGTTTGTAAGACCACGCTGCGATAACCACGCCGTGATAACTACGCCATGATGTTCAAGAGCGGCAAGTCGGTGAAGCCGGCGTTACTTACATCACGCCGTGATTCAACGCGATACTGGTTTGTAAAAAGCTCGTATTTGACGGCGCGAATCTATTTCTTGCTCTGTGAAAGCAACTAGACCTCAGATATAGTTGCGAGTGTCACAATTATGATGTTGCTACAGTTAGCTTATAGTGTAAGAGACAAGTTTAAAGACTTCTTTTGCAGTGAAAATTGTTCAGTGGATTGGCAGCTCAATTCCATTAGAAAAAGTGTTTAAACGCACATAGGCCTACACTCATAGTAAAACTTAGTTCTGTTTATAGCTTGGAACTTGCCTCTGAAAAATATGTAATTTTTAGGTTAAGGTGTATGGTTTGTATTCATCTACAGACATTGTCGAGCATGGCGGTACAGTGAAAATGTATTTGGGATCCTATCCCAGTACTTTACAGTATTTTTTACACAAATTGCTATCACTCCTGAAACTGTTGACAACCTGATTCTAGCTGGGGATGTTTTCCAAACTTTATTTAGAGTGGCAAAAATTCGTTGCTCCAACCAAGACGAAGATAAACTTCCTCTACCTACAGAAAATTTGATACCTATAAGAGAGCTAACAACAGGAAGAAAAGGAACACGTTTGGCTTACTACGTACGAGAAAAGTTTAAAGACTTCTTTTGCAATGAAAAGATTTCTGTGAATTGGCAGCTGAATGCCATTCAGAAAAGTGACTAAATCGTCAAGTACGTGATCAAACAATTTTTCTTTTTCTAAAGTGATCAGACAAACATTTTTATCAAACCTTTAACAATAATTATTTTTGTTAAATTGAACCCTTTGTATTGCAAGCGTAAGTTCTTATCATTAAATTAATTTTGCATCACTGTATATTTTTTGTTTGAGTCTATTACATTTATCATTAAACTAATGTGCTTTTCAAAGATACCAACATCGAGTAGTAATTGAACGCTTTTTTCTTTTACAACAATTGAGAAATAGCTACAAGGAAAACTTTAAAAATGGTACCATTAGAATAGTTTCTTTTGTGAAGGGATACCGAAGATTTTCAGACTTCCCGTTGACCTTTTACATAGTTAAGGAAATGTTTATAATATCTTTAACAAATATGGCATCCCAAAGCTATAAACTTTTTTTTAACGAAGATGTAAAAAAAATGTTTTAATTTAAAATCTGTAAACTTCCTTTTAAAATGTCTGTAATTTATTTTTGAAGTATCTCATTTAATAATAAAGTAAAAACTTTTAATTTGTTCTACACAAGAAAAAATGAAAAATTATATTTCCCTTTGGCTGCACCATGTAGTATGTACCATTGCGTACCATTGCTGTGCATCACGATGTTTCATCTTTGGTTTTTAGGTAAGGCTTAATATTTTATTTTTGTTAGTTCACAGTTTAAACAATACAGTTAAAAACAGACTTTCTCTCCGAAGTTCCTCGAAAATTTGTTTCCAAATATTGTTTTTCCCCATGGCATCTTTTTAGTTTTTTTTTAGGAAAAATCGTAGAGAACTGGATTATTTTGAACCAGATCTATCAACTTATCATCCAATTCACTAGTGAAAACCTTAGACTCCATAATGCTTAGTAATACACAATAAAATAATAAGTTAATACAGCTAAATATTTCACAGCAATTACAAAAACAAGTTTCTTAAAGAAATTAAAAGCAGTATATTGCGCAGTGAAACCACGCCGTGAAACCACGCCGGAATAGACTGAGACCTATCCAGAGCGTACCACGCCGAGATATCACGCCGGACCTTCGAAAAGCTGACGCGACGTCGGCAGCCGGACGTGGTCTAAGAAACCACGCCAATGCTCTTGCATTCACTCTGTTCTAGCGTTGACGTGGTCATCACGTTCAACAATCGCGCCGGACGCTCGACGTGGTCTTAGAAACCGGGGCTTTACATTATGTATGGGTCCCCACTACCTCCAAAATATCTCTGTCCTAATCAGTCGTCAGTTCCGTAAACATATCAGTTCCGTATTTGTTATAACATAATACTTTATAAAGATATGTCATATAGTTTAGCGGATAAATCGTATATAGTTGATAACCATGGTCGAGGGTTTATAAGTACAATTATGAGAGGTAGAGCCGGACAACTAATGTTAAATTTTAGCTCTCAAAGAACTACTTTTACGTGCTCATTGTGTAACTCTGGAGAAGATGAAAATGTAGAGCATTTTATAACAAGTTGCGCTGTCCTTGCAAGTATAAGCAGGTGGCTAGGAAATGTTTTGTTATCACGGCGAGACGTGGTAGAGTATTTAGACGGAAAAAACTGGCATCAGTTGATAAATTACATCTGGGAGAGTAAGAAAATCAGAGATAATTTGATAACAGAGTTTAATTATTAGTTTTGAATAAATATCGGTGATCTATTACAATTTGTATGTATGTCTTCTTATGTATTTGTATGCCTAGTTTTTTCGTGGGTAGGGGAGGAACTGGGTGTGCTTACGTGCTTGTCGATTGTAATTGTTATAAAATAGATTTTTTAAGTTGCTGAAATGTTACATTTTTTTTTTTATAAGTTAAGAAAAAATGCAGTATATATAATTTTGTATGTAATCTATGTGTTTGTGTGATATGTCTATAAATTTATTTAGTCCTACGAAATATAATATATATTTGTAACAGTTGTGGCTTGGGTAAGTGCTTTGTTGGGCACAAATACGATGAACAGCTGGTAGGCAATATATTAACATTCAAAACATTCAGTTATTTTTCTTTGTTTGAGATAGGGTATTTTATCTTAATACAGTTGGGAGCATTTGTTTTGAGTTTGTTTGGGCGTGGATCTGTAATTTAATTATATAGGTTAAGTTTTAGTATATAAGCAAATATTGTAAATAAGAACCATTGTGTATTAGACTAGGAGATAAGGCAATCGCTACTCTGGCAGACGACTATAAAGGTCATGCCATAGTTTGCATAGTTACAGTTATCTATTTTTTAATACTACTTACTTTCGTATGGTTAAGGTTTTTATTTTTATTATTATAGAAGTATTGAATTTTTGGTTTTATTTCATGTTAATGCATGAATAAAACCAAAAATATGTTATAATAAAACATGTTAATGTTATTAATTTCATTAATAAATGCAATTATTATTATTATTAATATTATGTTTTTATTTGCATCGCCACGAGTCTTGAAAGAATAATTTTTGAAAATATAAAATTTACTTAGTAAAATACAAATGTAACAAATAAATTGAGAACAAATTGCAATAACCAATTATTTTACGTTTTTAGGTTAATTTTAAATGAAAAACTTCTGATGATGCAATTTTTCTCTAAAATTTATGGAATTCGAGATATACAGGGTGGAACAAAGTTAGTGTTAAAAACTTCGGGAAATGGTTCTATGGGTCAAAATAAATAGAAAATCAAGAATAATATTTTTTCGGAAAACTTCATTTTTAAAATATCCACTATTTTGTTTCTTTTACTAAATAATTAATTTCTAGAGAACTATTTAACCGATTGAGTTCAAACTTGGCACGAAGTTTAACCTAACAATGATCTATCTTAAGAAAAATAAACGATTATATCCAATCATGCGCTTTAAAATGGCGGCTGTTTGAAAATGTCAGACCTAAATTACTCAAAAACAGTAGGCCCACCTTTTAACAAAAAATGCCAAGGTACCTTTTGTGTAGCCCTTTTAATTCCCTATCGGATGATTTAACTTTCAAAACAATTGGATGAAGAATAATAGTTAAGTTAAAGATAATGACAGCAAATGTACATACAATATTGTAGTGTTTACTGTGTTGGTTTGGGATGCCGGGTTGAATAAACCAATTATTACACATAACTTAGCTTTATCCTTCATTCGATTGTTTTAACAGTTACACCAAACGATAGGGAATCAAAAGGGCTACAAAAAAAGTGTCTTGACATTTTTTGTTAAAATGTACGGGTTTTGAGTAATTTAGGTTTGAAATATTTAAACAGCCGCTATTTTGAAATGCATGATTGGATATAATAGTTTATTTTTCTTAAGATAGATCATTGATAGGTTAAACGTCATGCCAAGTTTTAACTCAATCAGTTAAACCGTTCTCTAGATATTAATTATTTAGTAAAAGAAACCAAATGGCGAATATTTGGAAAATGAAGCGTTTTTAGAAAAAATATTATTCTTAATTTTCTACTTATTTTGACCCTTAGAACCATTTCCCGAAGTTTTTAACACTATCTTTGTTCCACCCTGTATATTATTGTGTTTATGAAACCCCAAATTACCATTTTCGACGTAAGATAAATATATAAAAAGTAGCCATTTTGGATGTTTTCAAAGTTTTTAGTTAATCTTTACACATCCCTTAACGAAGGGTAATTGGGAAATATTTGGTTCTAAATTTTGTTTTTTAATTGTTAATGAGTACAGTCTATACTTTGCGTGAGTGCGAGAGAGAGAGACGCAGCACTCGAGCTGTGACCTAGAAACTTTCTAAAGTAAAATAATTCAACAATTTATGACCAACGTTGTCACCTGACCAACATGTGGATATGTTCACCCTCCAAGCTGCAGACAACACTATAGTGCATCTCAACGAGCCAAGACGCACTTGTGCAACGTATGATTGTATCGAATATTTCACCCACTAAAAATAATCTAATCGCAATAAAACAAAAACAGTTGGAGAGGAAATGATTTAAACTTAAAATTTTGTATTTACAAATTTGTTCTAAAACGTATACTTACGTATGTAAACATCGTTTTAAAATTGTAGTATTGTAAATCAATCGATGCCGCGCAAGAAAGCAATAGTGACACTTCTCTAGCGACATATTATTGCTCAATATCGCTCGACAGAAATATTTTGACAGTAATATAAAGATACCTTTGGATTCGTCTTAGATACCTTTGGAATCTAAGATACCTTAGATTTTAATTTTCTAAAACTGCCTTCCAATCAGACGTCATTCTTATAGTTTCGAAAATGTAAAGGTTTCTGTAAACCTTGCTATTGGACAGTTTTCAACCAATGAAACAGCACATTTTAGATTCGATATATTTGTGTAGATATGTTTATATCGTTTTGTAGACTAAACTTCAATCTTTCGTTTTGTGTAAATCAAAACCGCTGTAACGGTTTTATTCGTACAGTCCTGGAAATACAGACTTTTGTTAAATTCAAAACGCTCTGTTCTCACCCTTTGAAAGCAACCGTTACAGCGGTAGGTCACGCATTATGTAGTATAGACTACGTAAGCGAGAGGTTGCATTTGTTTGATCTTAATTTTTTTATCTCATTTTGTGATTCAAGTAAAGCTAAGTCAAATACTTTTATGAAATAATAATTTACAAGTATACAGTTCAATTTTTTGATTTATTCTCTACACTTTGTTATAATAATATTTCGTTTTTGTTCAAAGCATATACTCCTAAATTACTATTCAAACTAGGCGCAGTTTTGTTAGCAGTCTTGTAGTAGGAACATAAAACCTGGTGTTTTCAAAATAAGAAATTTGAAATTGATACATATTTTTATACAGTTATATTTAGAACTAAATTACAAAACTTCTGTACATTTTGAAAAATATTACAAAAAGTATTTACTGCTTTTTAAGTAGGCCTAAAGTTGAACTTTTTCCTTTCGTTACTGAACATTTTTTGTTTCTTGAGCTAATAACTTTGTATATTTTACATAAATACATGTTTTACTGGCATATATCAATACTTTGAACCTTTCTCTACAAAAAATATACGGAGCACTTTTGGATTGGAATATAGCTACTATATTTGGCGAATTTTTGAAAAAAAATTATTATAAACGCCAAACAATCTAATTTAATTAACAATGCCGCCAAACGAGAAATAAATTTCTAGTGGGAACGAATATTGGCGACTGTAAGTAGTCATATTGCCTACACAACCTCTTTAGAAGTTATATAAACTGTTCACTTGTCACTGCATGTTGCTTTTGGAGGTGATATAATAACACCGACCTTATCAAACAGACAATACGATACGTCACACCGAATCAAGGCTTCTCTACACCTGCGCATATTGGAGCAGTTTTCCTTGAAAGTAATGTCAAAGCTAGGCTTGTTTCCTGTTCCAGTTTTATGACAGAATTTCCGCAGACGGCTCCCGTACAGAGATCGTGGACACAGCCGTTTTACATTTTAGATTGTCTTGCTTTTATTTAGGAAATAAAGGTCAACACATTCAATTTTGTTTCAAGTGTGAAAAATCAGCCTGTTGTGTAATCAGTATTGTTTCTATCTGTAACCTGTTTTAACAATACTGATGTATATTAGTTAGTTAACAAGATAGCATACTAATTGACGCCATTTATTTTTGTATTTCTCATTTGTTCATAGATTTCCACTCTACTATTCGCAGTTCGAAAAAAAATTACGAATAGATAGAAATCGAAACAAATGTTTATATTGAAATTTGTATTTAAAAATGTTTTTATTATTTATTTATAACTATCTCCAGAAGCAATACATATACCAAATATCAACACATATATTAAAGCAATTTTATACATTCGAAACCGTATGAGAAAAAAACAAAAGTGAACAACAGACATAAAGTGAACCTTGACTTGTATCATATTCTTAAATATTAACACTTTCGCCCAATCGTACTTACACACCTAAACACAAGACTAATATACAAAAGCTTATTACAATAACATTTCCTTATTTAAACTAATTATTTACTTATTTAAAAACACATTTACTTAAATACAGAAATATAATACAGTTCAAAGAAAACCTCCTCACATTACTCTAGAAGAGAAAAAGAAAAGGAAATAAAAACACACGGCTTCCCTAAAGGCATAACCCGCTTTGGGAACCACTTGTACATTTTGCGAAACATAAATATGAGCAGTAAGAAAAAAACTAACAAAAGATATATATATATAGCTCCTAAATCAAAAATTATAATTTACAAACAGTTCTTTCAGAAATCATTTTCCCCCAAAAAAATATCGGCGAGCATTCTACCCAAATATTAACAATGTACATTCACATGTTCTTGCTAAACAAGAGAGAAAACAAAGTAAATAAACGGTACCAGGAGGCACATACTTTCTCACAAACATAATTAAATTATTAAACAGATTCACTGTGACTGCATGATTGTAGGTGGGGAAGGAGAGGTGATTTATTACAGTAGGAGATTAACTAATCAATATTATTATTATTATCTAGAGGGAAAACTATTCGATCGATTTCGAACAAATTTGCACCAAACACGTCAATTAGGGCTGTATAGTTGCACGAAAAAAGGTTTGGAACATTTTTGAAAAACAACACCCTTTATGGCCAAAAATCCCCCAAAAAGCGGTTATTATTATTATTAATTAAACGAGAAATTTTTGAAAGATGCTGTTTTTTGCATATGGTAGGGTACATTAAAGGCTACAATTAAGCCAAATTTTATCAAAATCGTTAAAGCCGTTTTTCTTTTATAAAAAAAATAATAACTGATTTTGGGGGGGGGGGTTGCCAAAAACGGGGTTGCTTTTCAAAAATGTTCAAAACCGTTTTTCTTGCATCTATACAGGCCTACTTGACATGTCTGGTGCAAATTTGTTTGAAATCTATTGAATAGTTTTCGCTCTAGCTTTGTATACATACAGACAGACATACAGACAGACATTTTGTAAAAACCACTTTTTTGGACTGAGGGGGTCCCAAAACGGATAGTTCCACTTTTGGGAATCTTAACATCGATTTTTTTTGCGATCACTATACTTTTTCTATACTATAGTATAAAGAAAAAGTAAAAAGGCAAATCACAAAAAATGACACATATTTTAGACCACTGTACGCGCACATAAAGATCACTACACTAAACTATTAACTATGTACATTTAACAATAGTGTTCAACATCCTCCTGCTCAAAGAGCCAATTTCTCAACTTTCGCAAAAAAATATGAAAGTGAGTTTCCACATTTGATGTGGCCGCTAGTGTATTTAAACAAAGAAAGAAAACGTCTTCATAAAACAAGTCTTAAAAGACTTTGGCACTACTGAATTTCCTGCACTTTTTAACCGTTCCCTCATCCCGTCACACGGATCACACAACTGCCTGTTTCCGCTTTTAATAAAAATAACTTAATTACTTTGAAAATATGCACGTATCTTAAAGATAATATTCGTAAAGAAAGGAAATAATGGTTTTGAATGTTCCAGCCTACTCTTGTTTAGGATTATCCGGAAAAATGTTTCTGAATATTAATTGCAGGAATTAGATTACTATATCAAATCCCACTAAAGAATACCGTTGAGGGACGGGCTTGTGTACACCGAGTCCTTGAACGCTCCAATCGCCGTTGTGCGACGTTGTCACGTTCTTCCCACGCTTCTAACTGACTGCGACTGACTCAACGCATTTATAATTCTTCAAACTGTTCGATCAAGCCTCGAGCGGTAAATACCAGGAGTGTTCGAGGCTAGTAGATTTGGCAGCGCTGCGCGCCCATCCTATTGGTTGCCTCGCAACGGTATTCTTTAGTAGGCTTTGATATAATGTAAGTCCCTCCCCAACTATGCAAATTATCCTTTATCCTACTTTGAGCTAGTGAAAAATAATTCATGCGCTCAACATCCGGAGGACACATTCATATTTATAAGAAAATAAAACACTGCCTAACTTAGATTTCAACTTAGACAAATGAACTTTCCAATTTAATTCATTGTCGAGGAATACACCCAAATTTATTTGAATCCATTAAAAACACTTTCTTTCTAATAAAAATTCTTTCTTTTTCCAAATGAAACACGACGTGTATTATTAAACAGGATATTTGATCTATGTCTCTTTTCGGCAGTGTGGTATACGGTATGGTTTATGTTCGAATACCGCTATTGTTTATGCTCCCATTGTCCTGCTCACATTTTACTTCCAATGGCTGATTTCACACTTACCGACACGATATCGGCACGATGTTGTCGGTCATGAAAACTAACTTAAACTTAAGAGTAGCTTTCACACTCACCGACATATCGGTGTCGTGTCGTTGCAGGCGCCGACATGTTTGTTTTTTTACTGAAGACATGAACAAACAATTTTTCACCGAATAAAGATATCGGAAATTAATTTGTATATGCCTAATCAGTAAAAGTATTAAAATTTGTTGTAACAATCTGATTTTTTAATATTATTATTAAAGATATGTTTTCTATGTGTAGTTCAAATTTTATTAAAATCGGTTAAATATTTTTCAATTTTTTCAATTTTTACATAATGCTCCACGAGAAGCTTATGGAGCTTATGAGAAACTGGGCACAGATCACGTCCCTACCGTTAGTAATCTATATACCGTGGATAGGATAACCTGTACGATAAAAGTATGGGTACTTGGTCGTGTCGGTATCGGCTTCGAGTCGGTAAATGTGAAAGACGTCTGCCGATGTCGTGACGATATCGATACTATTGCTGTATCGGGTCGGTGTCGTGTCAATGTCATGTCGGTGTCGTGTCAATGTCATGTCGGTGTCGTGTCAATGTCATGTCGGTGTCGTGTCAATGTCATGTC
>JAGFPH010001166.1:70926-99959 GCA_018207615.1 Philaenus spumarius
CTTTCAATAACGTGTGTACATGTTTCAGGCGTCGCTCTCGTCATCCTCGCCATCTGCGTGTGCTGCATCAGACGCTGCTGCCGGAAACGACGGGCCAAGGATGGCAAGAAGGGCAAGGGGATCGTCGACCTCAAATCGGTACAACTCCTTGGATCTGCATACAAAGAAAAAGTAACTGATCTTTTTTTTGAATTTTTTTTTAAGAAAACAAAGTTGATGTCGTCCATTTTGTTTAAATGTTCACAACACAAAATACAACAAACACACGATGTGGCGTAAAGTATAATGTTTTGACATATTCTGCATGAGCATGATTTCAAACTAAATTTGAAAAGGACGATCAGTTTTAAAATTGTTAATTTTTCTAGGTTTAAAAATGCCATGCATGGTTAACATCCGTTAGAAGTGCTGTCGATATAATTTGTTTTCAATATTTTATATAAAAAAAAATCTAACTTCTATCCCAAATTTTTTTTAAAACAATCCTGATCGTGAAAATCTACAATTTTGTAACATAAATATACAAACTGCTCTCTATTAAAAAAATTGTGAAAAATTAATATGCTGTAGAAGCAGATGCACGTGTACATGGCAATAAATACATTTTTACTCAAGTTTTAAAATCTTTATCTCACTTTTGGCTTTGGATACGTCATAACAAATCCAACTTTATTTATTTTTCGTACTTAACTGTTTTCATACAGTCTATTTTGATTTAAATTGGTACTTCTTTGTACCAGAACTTATATAAACTTGTAAGGTCCTCATTTTCTGAACTGTGGGCCATTTTGTTTTTCTTAAGGCTTTGAAAGTAAAAAACCGATAATAAGCTTGAAAACCACATATTACGAAATATTTACAAGAGACCAAGTGTTTTCTTATTTTTACAAAGAAAAAAAAACAATTTGCTTAGTATTTTTCCTACAGGTCAATCTATAAACGGTTAGGCTAATAGACAACAAGCAAAAACAAATATAATTTCTTTGGCAATAATTGTCTAAAAAAGCCAATATTAAACATTTTTGGCCAATTAATAGTTATACTTACGATTAGCGATTTTTATCATCATACACATTATTTTTCAAATGTGTTTTTTGTTGCAACGCCATATCTCCCTTAATTCTTCATAAAAGTTAACGATGCAAACATAATTTTAACCCTTATGTTCCCCACTATTGAGAAAAACATAAAAATAGAAATTCATGTTTTCGTTGAAAAAATTGTTAAACAAAGTTTTCATTATGAAAGTTTATATGATTTCTAATGAAAGCCCGGCGCGATCTATAAACAATCTGTGTAACTAACATGACAACTTAGTTAGATTGATAACATTGAATATTCAAGTGTAATCTATTACGCAAAACAATCAAACTAAATCAACTTTAAGCGCTATAAACTGTTATTTACAAACCAACGTAAATAAATAAACGTAATTAAATTAACGTATTAAATCAGACAAGTACTCCAAACTTGCAAAATATTCGCACGGGTTATCTAGTAATTCCATAGTACATCCTATTATGTTTTATTAGTAAACTTTTTAATTGTATTTATTTTTTAACTGTTGGATCAACATACAGATCTATAATGGCGAAGAGAAATTTTAAAACTAAGCGTCTGCCATTGCATCTGTCTCTGTTTCTATTGTCAAGTCGTAATTTGTTTTGATATGAAATAGTTTCTATATTTATTTTACTTTTTGTAAAATTTTACGTCAGTGAAAAATATAATACAAATACAAAAATTTATCTGCAAGTACAGCAGTTACAAAATGTCTACTTAAATTTGAAAGCCATAAAAGTTTATGGTTTTATATTAAATTCTAAACACTGGAAAACATAAGATTAATTTCTTTGGACAAAGCGACGTACTAGTATTTCACTACTTCAATTCAAAGTGGTATTTCTACACAAGAATAATCCAACTAACATCGTTTTAATTAAACAACAGCATCATATTTTATGGTTTTGGTAATGCACTAGTTTTACTATTTATTTTGTTATTTTATATTTACTAGATGGAATTGAAATCTGCTATTCTGCCAAAATTTGTTGGGCCTGGAGATGCTCAAAACTCCTAAATTGTTTAGAAAGAGTGATGGTCCTGCAAGCAATGTGACTTGCAGAATATTTTAAATCAAATGAAGCGAATAAAGTAGAAATGTATTTTGTTTTTAAAATTATTTGTTTATTTAAATTCTAAATTTGAAAGTGCATGCGTGCATGATACGAAGGAGAACTCTTTATACACGGTAAATCAGACCACGCGTGCGCAATGTACCAAATGAGTTACAGCCTTCGTTTTAACTATTTCGACTCTAGAAAATTCAGTAAAAATGTTTTCAAATCTCAAAAATGCCCCAAAAGTGCTTTTTGTGGGGTTAGGTTTTATTTTGAAAAATGTTCAAATGTAAAGGTAAAATACCTCAAGGTAGGTCTCTGTTTACTGATCATTTTGTAAAAAAAATAACTTATCTCACTGCGTATGTACAGGGTGTTCAAAAACGTCCAAAAAGAAGTGTTTTACAGTTATTGTTTTACATAAACCAAATTTTTATCCCAGATTCATGAAAATATACCCTTACAAAAATGTACTTAAGTTGCCCCTTACTAAAAAATTTTCAAATTTTAAAAATACATACAATTTTGGAAAGAAAAACAGATTGAAACTCCAAAACTTCAAATAGTAAAGCAATTACTTGTGAAGCACATCATTGAAAAAGTCATCCAAAAACAATCCCTTTTTGAATTTAAAGTTTGACTTTATCTCTAACCGTTTCAAAATGGCGCCTAGGAAACTTATTTGGTGGTCTGGTTTGCCCGGTATAAAAATAAATTTTGGGAGACTTTGCTGATGGTTGTACCTCATATAACCATTCCATTAGTTGGAGGGATTTGAATTCCATTATTTAATATTTTATTACTTTAGTAGTTTTATTTTAGCTAATTAGCCTTAGCATAGTTTATATAACGGATTCGATGCATATGAATCAAATTCAAAATTACACTTTTTTTTTAAATTAATGAACCCTTTAGACTTGGAAATGCACAAGCATGAACTTGACAAATATTCCAACCGAATACTTCTGCAGTACAGAAACATTTGGTCGGAATTTTGTGACGCGATACAAATACACGTGTGACGGCTGATGTTTCCAATTACAGGTTCAGCCGGACATGGACGAGCTGACTGAGAATGCGGAGGACATCGCCGAGGAAGGGGACAGCAAGCAGAGCGAAGTGAAGTTAGGGAAACTACAGTACAAGGTAAAGTGGGGTAAACTTCACGATAAGTCGATATCTAGCAATAATGTGTAGGAGGAATTGTGTGTTTAATTTTAAACTGTCATGAAAATAGACTAATAAAGGTTAACCCATTATTTACTCCATCGAGACAATCCTTAGGAATTGTTGGACTACCGGGTTCTCCCGTCAATTCATCACCAAAACACCACTTAATACGCTGAGTTACCGGATGGATCAGAATAATTACAATAATATGTATTACTATTGTGAACAATAAAATGAAAAATATGACATTCAAATAATATAATTTTGAAATTAAAAGCTAAAGAAAATACACAAATTTGAAAAATAAAAAAAAAGTTAAGTTAGACAGCTATATTAGAACTTTATGGAAATCTTTCACTCTGTTTCTGTATTGATATAACAGGTTTTAGTCATTAATAATCTTTTATTAATTATTAATTAAAATAGCAGTCATTATTAATCTCTATAAATATTTATGTTTCTTTGTATCTTTGCTTCTTCGTTTCTTTGTCCTCTGCAGACTCAAAAACTATTCGACCGATTTCACTAAAAATGGCACAGTTTATACAAATCATTCCCAGGAGTGTTTAGACGTTACAATTACTGTAGTCTAAGGGGTTGAAGTTTGGTTGCTACAATGAATATAAATTACACTAATTTCTTACAAGCTATAAAACTAAAATTATGTAATACTAGGGAGCTTCGCGATCTCCGGGGGGCCCCGTTCAACTTTATTTTTCTTTATTTTTTCGACTTCATGAATTTGTGCGCCTGGAAGTTATGCAATGGTTACCGCTACGCAATGCACGTATTTAACCTATTCTTATTACTTTATAATAATTATGAGATGAAAAAGTGGAAAAACATTTTTTATACAATAGAGAGATTTATTTTTCTTCTTACTGACATAACAGTGTCTTCTTTCCCCGCTAATTTTTCCTAGCCCGTTCTCTTGGCAGAGGTTTCGCTGGAAAGTAGCTATTCTTATTACTTTATAATTATGAGAAGAAGAAGTAGAAAAACTTGTTTATATAATAGAGAGATTATTTTTAATTGATATAAAAAACATTTTCAATTCGATTACTTAAGTCGAAGGGATGGAATGGAAAAGCTACAATTACAATGAAATAGTAATTTACTAGTTTCTCTAAAATTTCACAATGTACACATATTAGTACTAAGAGTTTTAGAGAACATAGTCACTACAAAGAAATATATTTGAATGGGACAATTACCGCTATACAATAAAAATAAATTGTACTAAATTCCTAAAAATTATAAAGCTAAAATTGTTTAATTGATATAAAAAAACATTTTCAATTCGATTACTTAAGTCGAAGGGATGAAATGGATAACTACCCTTAAAAAGAAATCAATCAAATCAAATCAATTATTGCCGGGTCCACTAGCAGTTTATATATTTGGACAGAAAAAATATGAGTTTATAAATTTAACAGAATGTCCCAATAGAATAAATAACGACTCGTAGTATTTTAGTTGAACCGAATAAATAACGGCCATTAGCATCGTGGACTTTTGAGCTGTTCAGACTCTGAACAATTTAAAAAAAAATAAGTAATCTCTATAAATATATAAAAATTAATGTTTGTTTCATTGATTCTTTGTCCTCTAAAGACTCAAAAACTATTCAACCGATTTCACTAAAAATTTCACACTTTTCCATATCACTGCCAAGAATGTTTAGACTTTACAATTACTCAGTCTAAGGGGTTGAAATGGAGTTGCTACCCCTATACAATAAATATAAATTAAATTAATTTCCTACAAGCTAGAAAGCTAAAATGATGTAATATTATTTTTAAGGGATATACAAAACTATTTTTAATTTCATTACTTACGTCAAAGGGATGGACTTTAATAACTACCCTTAAAAAATATATATTAATCCACTTACTTGTTCTATATTCTGAAAAACTACTCAAGTGATTTCACTAAAATTTCACAATTTATATATATATGTGTACCAGGTTTTTTTCAAAGAATATGGCCACTACAAACAAATATATTTAAATGGGGTAGCTACCCCTATACAATAAAAATAAATTACTCTGAATTCCTACTAAATATCTAAAATTATTTAATATTATTCTTAATTAATATAAAAAACATTTACAATTCGATTACTTAAGTCAAAGGGATGCAACGTGATAACTACGCTTAAAAGTAAATTAGGCAATCCCGGGTTTACTAGTAATTGATAAAACAGATGTAGGACTATTTACCACACTGAACACTTTAAAAAATTATTCATGAATTTTAAAATGCAATGCAAATTCACATTAAACAGATACAAATTCTACTATTAACAAAACAATCAAATACATTTACATTAATGTAAATTACATGTAATCAACGAAAATAAAAAGTTGCTCAAACATCAACCAACAGACTTTTTCAAAATGGTAGCCTATATTTGCAAATTTATATTGTCCTTTCTCTTTGTAAATATCAGGTAATTTTTTTGTCTTCGTAAAAAATGTACTATACAATTTCATATAACAGTTCAAAAATTATAATTTAATCGTTTAATTAATAAGCAGGGCATTGTATTTTTTGGTAAAAAGGTTTTGAGAAATGACATTCAGTTTTAAAATTTTCTGTTGACAGCTTGAATACGATTTCAACTCCAACAGTTTAGCGGTCACCGTGATACAAGCGGAAGATCTTCCTGCGCTGGATATGGGCGGAACTTCGGATCCTTACGTTAAGGTTTATCTGCTTCCTGATAAGAAGAAAAAGTTCGAAACTAAAGTCCATCGAAAGACCCTGAACCCTGTCTTCAATGAGACATTTACTTTCAAGGTAAGTTTTAACCGATTTCTATCTAAAAACTTACTATCTATCTATAACACTCTAGTTCCACAAAGTTATTCCAATCAGTAGCCCTCAAGACACTTCTAGAACCTTCTAGAACCTTTTAAATAATAATGTTGAAATTGTTTTAAGTACTTTAAACAATAAAGTTAAAGTGTTATCAGCTGATTGTAGGAGTGAAAGGAAATACTATTTGTAAAACAATACTAAGTGAAGAGTAATTAATATAAGTAAAAAAGTTAAAAGTTTGTGCTTTGCAGACAACGTGGTCTACAAACCGGTTTGTATGAACGGTAGCAACCCGTCTGTACTGTATAAACTAACTAGTGTATTGCTTAAATGACAAACTAGAACAAAATAAAATGTGGATTATTTATATTGTAGTTAAGATTGTAAAAATTGTTCTTATACATTCATCGCTGCAGCGGATGTAAGTGTTTATGTAAATTGTAAATGTACTGAGTAGCTGTTTCAGGGCAAACTTGTTTATACAGGCTTAATATATAGATATCCTACAAAACGTTTATTGGAAAACTCGCTGTAAGCAATAAGTAAATAACTATATCAATAGTATAAATATAGACTAATTTTATGATCCATATGAGTGAAAGCACAATAGACCGTTTTTTTTCACCTACTACGTCGAGTAGGGTAAAGCGTCAGAGGTCAAGTAGTTCACCTGGAAGTATAATGTATAAGTCAATGGAAAACGAAAAAGTGGGGGATTTAACTCATGGACAATTGACTTCTTGTTTGAGCAGTTTGCTAGATCAAAAACTGGCTATGTTGGCGACAAAAGAAGATTTAACTAATCTCTCACAGCAGGTTGTGCAATTAACAGAAGAGAATAAGGCGTCAAAAGAAGAATTAGCGAGCGTGAAAATACAAGAAAAATACATTTTAAAGAAATTAGTGGATCTAGAGGGCATATCAAGAAGGAATAATTTGATTTTTATAGGTTTAGACAACTTTAGAGTGGGGTGGTGACAAACTTTGTCAATCTAGTAGGAAGGTTTTGTGCGGAGGTGTTGAAATGTGACGAAAGAGTGTGGGTGAATAGAGCCCATCCTTTGGGTGCTAAGGGGAAGTCAATAATAGCACATTTCCCTGAGGATAAAGACATTGCCGAAATTATGAAAAATGCTAAGTTGCTAAAAGGTAGGGGCTACGGAATACATAGGGATTTCACTCAGGAAGTTAGAAGAAAAAGGGCAAATTTTTTGGCTGTTAGGAGAGAAATAGAAAGAGTAACAGGGCAGCGCAAAATGCCACTGGTGTTCGACCATCTACTGCTGGAAGGCTGGAGGTTTACCTGGGAGGACGATAACTTAAAGGCGGGGAAGGAGGATGGTATTTCTAAACTGAAAACTTTGCTGGGTCACGACTTCACGGAGTTCATAGCTTCACTTAAAGATCATGGACCAGAGAATATCCATAACAGATTTTGAGAGAAGAGGGCAACGGAGAAAGCAGACAAGAGCGAATAGGCAGATCACGCCGATCCTGTAGGAAATAAAAAAAGACAGAAGAATAAAAGGTGTGTGAATGTGAATAAAAGAGTTAAGTTATAATGTGTGTGGACTGAAAAGCAAGGTTAGTAACGATAATTTCTTTAATTTACTAAGTGAATATGATATAATTTTATTATTAGAATCCTTTGTTACAGAAGAAGACAAACATTTAATAATTAAAAAGCTTTCAAATTTTGATCTCAGATTTGATTTGGCAACTACGGTAGGTCAATTGGCGGAGGTGTCTATGGCATTAATAAGAAATCATCTTTTATTTCAGATATTGTTTTCACCTCCAAGCAAAATGCAAACATTATTAAAATTCGGACCGATGTAACTAATAACAGTTACATATCTCTTCTTCCAACATATTTAAATTATAGTAACTGGGAAAGAGATTTTAATAACATGTGTAACATTATAACTGAAAACTCTGAGTTGCAATTTATATTACTTGGCGATTTTAATGGGCGCGTTGCGAATGAACAGTGTATAGAGAACATAGATCAATATACTGAACAAGGGACGGAAATTATAGGAACAAGGGTTTCAAAAGATAAGGTACTTAATTCTAGAGGACGAAAACTTCTAAATTGTTTTGATAATTGTGGACAGGTAATACTAAACGGAAGGTGCGTGGGGGACGAAGGAGGTAAATACACTTGTATAGGGGTTAATGGTATGTCAGTAATCGACCTAGCTACGGTACCAATAAATTGTTTGAATATCATAAAAAAACTTTAGTGTAATTGAGTTTCCAGGGACCGATCATTTACCACTGGAAATGTTAGTTAAGATAGACAGGTTAAGTAAAGCAACTGGTAACACGGTACCGTTATTGCCAAGATTGAGGTGGACTGGCGAGGACACGAGGCATTTTTGTATAAAGCTCGATAAACTGTTGAAATCCTCAGAAATTAAGGGAGACAATTAAAAGGCTTTAGATTACATAACCAATAGTATAAAACGGCAGCGCATAACAAACCAGACGTAAATAAAAAAGTATAATTCACCGGTAGGCAAAAATGGTTCGACATGGAATGCCTGTTAGTCAGGCAAAATGTTCAAATTACTCAAGTTGACGCGTAGAACAACATCCGAAATTGTTAGAAAAGATTACATTCAAACCGGCCGCAACTTTAAATTGTTGTGTAAGAAGAAAAAAAGTGAATATTTATTAAATGTTTTAAGTGTTTTTGGTAAAGTAACCGACACAAAAAGTCTTTGGGCAGCAATAAATACATTTAAAAGTAAAGAAAATCGTAAAACGGAGTCAAACATTATTGCGGAAGAATGGGTACGTCATTTTAACTCGCTGCTAAATGCACCACTGTTAACGGAGAGACTATCATTCGCCCAACCATATTTTGTAGATGATTTATTAGACAGGGTCAGAATTGATAATAGCATTAAGAAAAACTAAAAATAACAAAGCCCCCGGATTAGACAGAATACCTTACGAGTTTTACAAAAATGGTTCTTCTTTGCTGGTTTCAAAATTAACAATAGCTTTTAACAGCATATTTAAACAGGAACAGGTACCCCAAAGCTTCAAGAATTCTATAATTTATCCCTTGTATAAGAAAGGAAATGTCGGCTGTGCAGAAAATTATAGGGGCATATCTTTTATTGACTGTGTTGCAAAGCTGTTTACTAGCGTATTACTTAACAGGCTTACTTATTGGGCCAATGATAACTTAATCATAAATGAGGCACAAGCTGGATTTAGAAAAAGGTATTCGACAGTGGACAATATCTTCAATTTAACAAGCATTGTTCATTTAAAACTAGCTAAAGGAAAAGGAAAGGTTTTTTAACTTCCCGCTAAGAAAATTAAAATTTTTCTAAAATCGGGAAGTTATTGGTTTCACTCCGTTTTTCGAAAATCGAGTATTCATCAGATCTCGACGTTTTGAGGTCCTAGGAATCTTCCCTGACCACTCCCGAGAGGGTGTCACCCAGTCTGTATGTGTGTGTGTTTGTGTATGTAAGTATGTGACCCGCTTTTAACTTTTGAACGGCTTAACCGATTGGATCCTACTAAACGGCGTTCTAAAGAGTTCCATCAAACTTAGATTTCCTGAAAATTTCAACTAATTCGGACCGGTAGGTTCTGAGAAATTTCGAAAAAACTAAGAAATAAAAAAATTTCAAATCAGGTTTTTTTGGAATAACTTTTAACGGCTTTACCGATCAATTCCAAAATCTAATCAGCTTTTAACCTTAAAAAGCGACGTCAATCGCTACCAGTCCGGTCAAAATCGGTTAATTTGTTCGTGAGATATCGTGAACGAAATAAAATTTAAAAAAATGTTTTTTCTCGATTTCTCCGAAATTTTTCATCAGAAAATTTTTTGTTGTCGATTTTTTCAATGGACTTGAAAAACTGCATCGATTGCCACAAATCGCATAAAAATCGGTTGATTCATTCGCGAGATATCGTGAACGAAAAAAAAAAAAAAAGTGTTTTTCCTCAATTTCTCCGAAACTTTTCATCTGAAAATTTTTTTTGTTGATTCTTTCAATGGACTTAAAAAAACTGCATCGATTGCCGCAAATCGCATAAAAATCGGTTGATTCATTCAAAAGTTATGGCAGTTCAAAATTTCCAAAAATAGGGTTTGTTGTAATTAAACTTAGCGGGAAGTTACATGGATGGCCTATAGGGTCAACCGTTTTCCAAATTTTTTTTGTAGATTTTTCAGCAGCCTTTGACACAATTGATAGAAAATCCTTGTTTTATAAGTTGTCATGTTTAGGTGTTTCTATCGTATGCTGAATGTATTAAAGAGTTTATATATGGGTACAAAGGCAAGGGTTTGGAGTAAGGAAGGTGTGTCTGACAGTTTTGAAACGTTTGTGGGTTTACATAAAGGGTGTTTACTTTTAGTCCTTTGTTATTCTCATTATTTATAAATGATATGGTTGAATTTTTGGGAGGGGATTGCATTGTAAATGGGCACCGGGTAAATGTTTTGATGTACGCTGATGACATAGTTTTGTTGTCTCCCTCAGCTACTGGACTTCAAATTATGATAAAGAAATTGGAGAAATATTGTAACTTGTGGAACTTAAGGGTTAATTTCGATAAATTAAAAATATTAGTTTTTAGGAAAGGCGGGAGGTTAAAACAGACGGATAAATGGTGGTTCAAAGGTAACTTGATAGAAGTGGTTAATAAATATAAATATCTCGGCGCCTTACTAACGCATTATCATGGGTGTGTCATTTGAATGAAAAGTCTAAAACTGCGAAATTTGTTATGAATTCGGTATGGCATAACTTATTAGGTCGTAATAAAGTGCCGATAAGTATAAAATATACTATGTTCAATGTTATTGTAAGATCTACTATGTGTTACGCTTCACAAGTATGGGGTTTCAAGGAATATAATACAATGGAGGATATATTGAGGGTGTTTCTAAAAAATATATTAAGATTACCTCACAATATCCCAAATTATATGTTGTATTTAGAGTCAGGTTTCCAAAAAATATTTGTATTCACTTTGCAAATGCATTTTAAGTATGTGCTGAGAGTCGTGTCTATGCCAGAACACAGACTTCCTTTTAATACTGGCAACAGAAATAATAAAAAATAAAATTTATTGGTTTCAACAGTGGATAGGGTTAGGAGAAAAACATCAGGTTAGTTTGTTGTCAAATTTAAAAATGGTAAATCATTGGCCGGATTGGATGGGAAGGGTAATAGAGGCAATAGACAGAGATAACACAGACAATTTTGTTTACACAGAACAAGGCTAGCAACATACCATACTCTATACCGTACCCTAGAGTTTGACCTAGGAGATAAAACATATTTTAAAGATGACTTTGAAATATCAACAATAGGGTGGATAATGAAAACTAGATCGGAAGTAGTTAATTTAAATTACAAACCCTGGATGGCAGATAGAAATAATCTATGTTTAATGTAATTTAGGTGAAAATGAAACAGTCTTTGACTTTGTAGCGGTGTGTCCCATACTTAGACAAATTCGCAAAAAATGGTTTGTTAAAGAAATAATAAGTCAAGCGGAATTTGAATCCTATTTGAATGGCAAGGATTGGCGCTGTCTTGCCAAATACCTGAGAGAGGCTTGGGCCTATAGATGGCCGTTGATAACCGAATTTAACTATTGAATTTAACTATGATGTCCAACATTCTTTACCTTATGAGTGGGAAGAAAAGATGATTTCTTAAATAAATGTTAATATTATGTGTTATGTTAGAATAAGATAGCTGTATTAATGATAACTATGTAAAAAAAACCTGGATTTTTATTTGATTTTTTAAAAGAAGTTTATATTTTTTATGTTTATTACATTTTCAAAGAAAAAAATAAATAAATAATTGTTAATTGTTTAAGTTAGTGCCAACCTGGCGGACGGTCGGCAGACCATTGCCTAAGAAGGTGTTTATTTGGTAAATCCTGTAAATATTTTATGTATATCATAATAAAAGCACTATTTCATTCATTCATTTATTCATTCAAGTACTTTAAACATATTTAAATTATTAAACAGATTCACTGTGACTTCATAATTGTAGGAGGGGTAGGAGAGGTGTTAAAGTAAGAGATTAACTAATAAATATTATTATTACTATTAGCTAGAGAGAAACTGTTCTATCGATTTCAAATAAATTTGCACCAAACACGTCAATTATTTTGAAAAACAACCCCCCTTTTCGGCCAAAAAACCCTAAAAAATCAGTTATTATTATTATTATTATTATTATTAGCTAAACGAGAATTTTTAGAAAGGTGCGGTTTTTTTGCATATGGTAATATATTAAGGGCTAACCAAATTTTATCAAAATTGTTAGAGCCGTTTTTTATAGAAAAATAATAACTGAATTTTTGGGTTTTTTTCCAAATAGAGGGTGGTTTTTCAAAAATTTTCAAAAGTTTTTTTCGTGCATCTATACAGGCCTAATTTGCATGTTTGGTGCAAATTTGTTCGAAATCGATAGAATAGTTTTCTCTCTAGCTTTGTACACATACAGTCATAGAGACAGACATACGGACAGACATTTTGTAAAAACCACTTTTTTTAACTCAGGGGGATTCAAAACGGACATTTCCACAGAAATCTCAACATCGATTTTTTGTTGCGATCACTATATTTTCTCTACACTATAGTATAGTGAGAGAGTAATAATTGACAAACAAAGAAACCTTATTTTGTAGACTTTTAAGTTCACTCAATGAGACCTCATAGTTTCTTCGTGATAACGGAAGAATTTAGTTAAAAGTAGATAGTAGATAAAACTATTAGAATGTTTCTTAAATGTTGGCTTTAGGCTAATTTTGGATGTGAAGGCAATTACCAAGAAATTATGTTTTCAGTTTTATATCTATAACTCGGTCATCCTTTGGCCGCCAGAAACGAAAAAAAATATCTGCAGTTAAAAAGGAAAAATATTTTGTCTCTTGTACATTTTTTTAAGTTAACGGTTTTCATGATTAAAAAAAGAAACATTAACATTAAAAGAAGGAATTTTGAAAATAATAAATTTTTTGTGTTGAAACTAAAAATATATCCAGAGATAGCCTTACCAAACCAGTCTCCACAAATACTGTAGATAAGGAAAATGAAAGAATGATAAGATACTTATAAATACTGATAAGAAAATTGGCAATTGTTACGTTAAACAAATATTTTTGGTTTTTGGCAACATCATTGCATTTAGTAAGTAGTGGTGTTGTGTTATTAGCAGTAAGTAGTAGTTAGTAATTAATTGTTGTGTAAGAAATAACATTATTGGCTGCTGATACCAAACGGCTTGGCCGATTTTCAATTTTGTTTCACCAAAATACAGTATTTTTTATGAGTTTCAATTTGAGGTGTCACAAGGTATACGTTGCCATTTCAAAATGTTGACTTTAGGTAAGGGGGGGCATGTGGGCGAGCACTCACATTTTGAAAATATATATTTCTTTATTCCCCCAATTAGTACTATACACACCCGTTTACAGAATTTTGATAGTTGGGATATAAGTCTTTTAATACTAGTTTAAAGTTTTCAAATAAACACCTGTATACAATCCGATCCTATATAACCCGCTTAGGTTTCTTGGGACATCATGTAATTATATTTAATGATAAAGTAAATGTTTCGGAAATTGCATCAGATTATATACATTTGAAACTCATTGTACAAATATCCTAGTCCAACCACCACAATTCAGGCTGATTCACACCCCCCATTTACCAAAAAATGGGCAGCTTTATTCACCGTCTACTTACAGTACCAATCGAAGTCGACGATTTCCACCAAGATTTTAGCACCATCAAACACATAGCTGTAGTCAATGGATATAAATGTTTAATGGTCGACAATTTGGTAAAAAAGCATACAAACAACAATCGGATGGACAAAACAAAAAGTAAATATGTATCCTTACAGAGTACGGCAACATTCTCCCCAGAATTTGCATCAACTCTCTCCGTAAACTCAACAGAACTGTTGCTTTTCGTACCAACAACAGCGAACAAGAGAAAAATAGTCCACCGCAAAGTTCCTAGAACCGTTGAAAATAACCGCATAAGGTCAATTGCGGTTATTGAGATAAATTGTAAACGGGCCAAACTGGAAGGCCGTTCTTAAAACGGTTTAAAGAACATCTACTGAAGAAAAACAAAGACGGTAACCAATCAAATTACGCTCGCCATTTAATAGACACCAATAATCAATTTACCAATTTTCATACCAACTTTGAACCCATCCATATTTGCTTGAAGGGTAGATATATATGAATCTATAGAGGAATCCGAGATATAGCCTACAGAGTGTTTGGTATCAGTGTCAAAAATTTCAAGCCGTTAATATGCATGCAAATTGCAACAAAACTACGCAATTCGGACAATTCTATCTCACTTCACCTTCCAGAAACAGTCACTTTTCGATTTTTTCAAATTTCTTGACATTACCCATGAAAGTCTCACTTTACTCAACTTTTACTAAACATATTGCCACTTTTTATGACTTCTTTTGGAAAGTACACACAATTTTCTATCAGAATAAGTATTGTTTGCCACAGTAAAGCCTTGTAAAATCTACTTGAAAAAAATATTTTGGAAAATTAAAAAAAAGGGCGTTACAACTTACTTAAGAAAATTTTCTCATGCGTCATACTACAAACTGTCAAAAATCACAAATTTGAATAGGAGAATATGAAAGGTCACTTCTAGTATACCATTTTAAAGCTTAAGATGTGGGGAAGTTTTTTGTGATATTGTAAACAAAGTAGACGTCTACCCGAATTACATGTCACAGTTGTGCGTTTTGTGTTGTGAGTTAAATGTTTTTGTGTTATGTGTGATGTAAACATTTTAATGTTTTTACAATCTGATGATGAAGCATATATTTTGAAACGAGTCATAAACAAACGCTGAACGAAGTCACACGACGGATAATAGGTAAATGTTATACGTACAGTTATTTTGATAGCTTTGTAAATTAATACAAGGAGAAGTTATTTTATATGCAGAAGAAAATAACTAATGTTATACCTGACGCATTATATAGACATTTTTTTTATAGAATCAGCCATATTTGAAAATTCAAAAATGTAAATTTTATATGTTTGTTAATTAACTTGTACTCTAGCTTGGCAATTTGCTAATAAAATTATTAATTTTCTGTTTGATTATTTCAGGGAGTACCCTACGCCGACGCCATGAACAAAACGCTGGTCTTCGCCATCTTCGATTTCGACCGATTCTCCAAACACGATCAAATCGGCGAAGTCAAGGTACCCTTATGTCAGGTGGACCTCGCACAAACTATCGAAGAGTGGAAAGAACTGCAAGGCGTCGAAGGCGAGGGGGGCCAGGTAAAGTAATATTCAGATAGCTGCAAAAAAAGGCCTGTCAAGATATCATGCACTTATAATACAATTTGGTATAATTTGCATTTAAAAAAAGTATTCATTTCATAAGTCAGTATACATTAACATGCGATTTGGTGCAATGTTCATTCAAAATTATTGTTTTAAATATTTATATCAAACGCATTGAAATTAATAACATCGAAAGACACAAAATAAACTATAATATTTTTATATTTCCTTAAACTTGCTGCATGCCTTTTTATATAAATGACAATAAACAAATAAAGCAGGCTCGTGAAGAAGTAAACCACTAAAAATATAATACAAGACAATAAAACCGTTTTTTAATACTTTTCCTATATGGGAGCCAATATGATTTCACCAAGATTTAGAGCAGGTATAATTTTAATATAACTTCAAATATAAGTTTAATAACACAATTTTAACAGATATTATATACATTGTTATCTAATGGTATAAACATACAGGGTGGTTCTCTTAACCAGGCCCCTATTGGGGCTTGGAAACAATTTTTTTACAACAATTTTTGAACATCAATTTCTCTTCTTTCAAATGGCAGTAAAATCAACATTTCAAATGTTTTAAATTGGTCTCAAATTTTCCAATATTTTAAACAACTTAATTGTTTTCGCTCAGGAAATTTGCGTGATAACCCCAACCGCTTGCGTGTGAATTGTTTCTTTGGTAAAATCATAAAAAGTAAATTTTTAACAGAATAAATTATCGCTGAGAAAATGGAAACAATTTGACCACGCAGCTGAACCGCTGACGTGAGTTGAGCGAATTTCCAAAATTAAATTTATACTAGTGGACCGGCAATGCTTCGCTATTGCTTGATTTACCTAACCTAAAATTATATTCAGTTTTTGATCCAAATCAGTTGTTGATCAAAATCAGCTGTTGGTCAAAATCAGCTGTTTTAAGCTTTTCATACGAACAAAATAAATCTGTCTTCTTCTTCCTTAAGATTAACCTTCCATAAGATAACATGGCAACTTTGAGGGCCACTGGGGCGAAGCCCTTAACATACATTGAGCTCATTTTAAGGGAAGCACAACTTCAGAGTGAGCTGTGTAAAATGACACCAAAAACATCAAAATCGGTTAAAAACTCTAGGAGGAGTTCTACTCACAAAATAACCCCTAGCAAATTAATTATGTATATAGATAGAATTTTATTGTTTCAACTATTTGACAAACTGAATAGCTGCCTGAGTGATAAATTAGTAAAATTTGTTTGCACCTAAACCTTCAGCTTCGATTCGCGCTCTCCTTCGTTATACTACGTTGCGGCCTCGGGTTATGGGCTGCTTCGCTTCGCTCGCAGCGTACAAACTCGGTCGTCGGTCTTGGATTAGTAGATGCCTCCACAGTAAACATCTCTTGCAGGATTTGAACGGGATACTTTTGTGTTATTTTACGTTTTGATCGATTTTGAAGGAACTGAGCGAGCTCGTTTAAAAAAACAATATTTGCAAAACAACATCCACATAATTTTTTTTAGAAAAAAAAACTAAAACTGTTTCAATCTCGTACGAAAAATCTAAAAAAAACAGTTATTTCCTGTCAAAAAACGTGCTTGGATTTTTGTTGCTAAAAAAACTCGTTGGAGCAACTTAGACAACCAATGTGTGTGCGAAATTTGGACCAAATCGGACTTAATATGCGGTCCTTAGAGTGCGAACTGTTAAAATACATATATATTTATAATTTATAATTTCTAACGAGTATTAGGGATCATGATCGGTGCTTATTTATTGCTCCCCACCTTAGGGCCCATAAGGGCCCTCTGCAATAGCTCATATTTCCTATGGAAATTCGCTAATAAGCTAGTTAGCTAGTTTTACGAATAATTTTTTTTAACTGCACTTGAGATTCGGCTTAATGGTTTCGGTTAGCCTATGATTCTTCAGATTTTTTAAACAATTTATCAAAATGTGTAGAAATTATTTTTAAAAACAATTATGGCTTTTATAACCCGTGTTTGTTCTTTTCATCTACAAACTCTTGAACTATCCATTATAATTTTTGAAACATGACTACAGAATTCTTTTCGGCGAAAATGATTGTTTTGGCTCATAACCTACAAACCGCAAAATTATTAGTTTTTGTTAACGGAAAACAAAACAAGAATTTCTAGAACGATTTTTCCGTCAAAAGTTTGACATCATATTGGAAAATGTAAAAATTTTGCCAAATTTAAAGGTTGAAAATGTTAGTTTTACTGTCCAGTAAAGGTTCGATATTTTTAACTTTAAAATCGAAAAGTATAGTTTCCTGCATCCCAACATTACATTTTAAATAGTTAAAAAGTAACAAGTATTGATGTTTTTAAATAATGTATTGCCTTATTACTTTCACTAAGTATCAGTAAGGTTAACTGTAAACTATAAACTCAAAAAACCGTTTACATTCTTCATTGTTTTAAAAAATTAAGGACTGTATTCATTTTTGAATGTTCAAAAATATTGCATTTTAGAAATAGGACAGTCAAATTTAATTGTTCTACAAAATAAGTTACTTGGAATTTATTTTAAAATTTGACGTTTTTATTAACTTTTCCATAACGAAAATAACACCAAACACTAACCAGAAATATGTGGTGTCTCCTAAATAATAACACTATTAACACATTTAACACTATTAAAATTAAATTAGTTACAAACATATAGTATAAAGAAGCATACATTGTTTTTATGATGCAAAAGATAAAACAGCTGTTAATTGACTCTAAAAGGCTGTTGTTTTAAACTTTAAGTTAAAAAGAAGAATTTTCCGTTCGTTTTTAAAACCAGAACCATTTTAACAAACTACAGGTATCTTATCGTTTTGTATATGAACAATATTGGTCGCAAAATAGTATCTACGAAAAGTGGAATCGATTATTTGAACACTATAATCGAACACTATTTAATGGTTATTTAAATAGTAAATTGTAACCATTAGCGGAAAACGGGAGCTCTTTTCTTCTTAAAAACTTGGCAGTATCAACCGAGAAAGGTTTTGGTTTTAAAATGCAATATATTGTTTAGAAATTCCAATTAATATATTTGTTTCATATTTATTTTAATCTATGCATTCCACAAGTCCAAGCGATTCTGTAATAAGTTCAAATGATAAATGTAAATTAGAAACAACCATATGAAAATAAAAACTCCCCTCTTAATCATAATAATTAAATTAATTTTTAAACTAGTATTTTCTAAACTGTAGTTCAAACACTCAATTAACACACAAATAGGCATGCATTAAACACATAAACCTCAGCTAGGTGATATCGTCAGCCTGGTTGTTCCGTTTGCCAAGACACTACAATTACTACTGACATCATTAAATGCTTGTATTAAGTCCCACTGCCTTGCTAATATAATCTTAGCCAATCTCCGCTCACCCTGCTGAGCTTGCCATTGGTCATGGTCATCATCATTGCATGATTTTTTGTAGTTGGTTGCTCTTTTCATATTTTTGCTCTTTTTTAGAAGAATTTAATTCATACTTTTAAAATAACAAAACTATAAAATACTTAAGTAGTCCAGTATGTTTTTGTTCACATTTGAAAGTAAATTTAAAGTTTTTTCTTTGTAATTTGGCTCTAGGTTTACAAATTAGTAAAGATATTTGTTTTGTTATCCTTTTTAAATGTATTTTAAGTTACTATATCTATTGATTACGAATTAATGCTTTTAGTAATTTTCCACTTTTTTAACGTGAATTCATGGGACTACGTAAACAGATTAGGTTTTCATTTTAAAACTATACAATTATTTTTGAGCAACCTTTAAACGAGGAATTGCAGGAAGTCCCGATACATTTGTCGAAGGATTTTTTCAAAGAGGACGTCGATATTTTCACCTCAATTTTTATAATGATATGTTTAATAAATATGTTCAACAATTAATCGTAATTTTAAAAATTATACGTTATTATTTAGTTTGTTTATATGATGCAACTTTATTTCAATTAAAACTTTAAAACAAATGTTCACATTTGATTTCATTCCGCTGGAAAATTTTGAAAACGCAAAGTCCATCTGATAAAATAGTAAGTTGCTAAAACAATAAGCAATTTCTAACAATAACTATAATTGTTATTGAAGCTTTCGATCGAATCGAAATCATATCCTGTAAAAGAACTAGTACAATTTACCAACTGCGCCCCTAAAAGTACGGAAGAAAGTTATTCGTGTTCTGGCCAATGACAAAATAAACAAAAAATAAGTATAAAACTATTTATGTTTCCAATATGCCAACCTATGGAGTGAGAAAGTGGTGTGAGGAGAATTTTAGTCGCACTAATGTAATTAAAAAGAAAAAAGGATATTTTAGGAAGACAAAAATTAAAGGAAAAAGATCGAACTTAAATGTAGAATTTTATAATTGTTTTTCAAGTCTAAATAATTGTGGTTCAATGGTTCTTTAACTGTACTTTCCCTTGTCTAATATTACAGTTAATATAATGGTTGTCCGTAAGTAAAGTGTCAAACTTCGGAAAATTGTTGTTTTGGTCAAAATAAAGAGAAAATACATTTTTGTTTTCGTAAAACGCGTTGTTTCCACATATCAGCCATTTTGATTCGTTTACAAAATAACTCGAACCTAGAGAACGGTTCGACCGTACTTGGTTTTTACTGTCTTGGTACATTATGTTGGTTTGAACAAATTAGATGTATCCTTCATCCGATTGTTTTGACGTTACACTATCCGATAAGTTGTTTTGACATTTTTTTATTAAATTGTACGTTTTGTTTTTTGTAATTCACGTTTGAAATTTTTAGCCGCTATTTTGAAACGGATAATTGGATATAATTGTTCATTTTTCTTAAAATATTTCATTGTTAGGTTAAACTTTGTGCCAAGTTTGAACTCAATCGGTTCAACCTTTATCTAGATATGAATTATTTTGTAAAAGAAACAAAACAACAAAACGGAGGATTTCTGGAAAACGAAGCGTTTTTGGAAAAAAAATATTCCTGAATTTCTCTTTATTTTGACACATATAACCATTTCCCGAAGCTTGGCAATTTACTTACGGGACACCCTGTCGATTCAATTTATAGTGATTTTATAACATACTATTTAAAAAAATATGAATCCTAACTAGTCCAAATTATAGCCGTTTTACTTTATTTTTCAATCTCAAGTTCACAACCATTGTAATATTTTGTTTCTCACGCTTGATTAAAATAAAATACTTTAAAATAATCAGTTTTATATCCCCCCCCCCCCCAACACAGTATTAGTTAGTACCAACTATAGTTTGAAAAGTGCTTTAGGATCAGTCAAGCGCGTTGGTGTAGGGATAAAGTAATCAATCTAAATTTCACAATTTGAGGCATTCATGAATTTCGCTTGACTGTAACTAAGGTTAAGCTTAAATCAATTCCCTTTGATTTAAATCGAAGTTAAAAATTAGCGTGTGAAATTAAATAAATTCCCTTTGAATTAAATCGAAGTTGAGAATTAGCGTGTGAAATTAAATAAATTCCCTTTGATTTAAATCGAAGTTGAGAATTATTAGAGTGTCAAATTAAATAAATTCCCTTTGAATTAAATCGAAGTTGAGAATTAGCGTATCAATTCCCTTTTATTTAAATCGAAGTTGAGAATTAGCTTATAAATTCCCTTTTATTTAAATCAAAGTTGAGAATTAGCGTATGAAATTAAATAAATTTCCTTTGAATTAAATCGAAGTTGAGAAATAGCGTGTGAAATTAAATAAATTCCTTTTGATTTAAATCGAAGTTGAGAATTAGTGTGTGAAATTAAATAAATTCCCTTTGAATTAAATCGAAGTTGATAACTAGCGTTTGAACTTATATAAATTCCCTTTTATTTAAATCGAAGTTGAGAATTAGCGTATGAAAATTAATCAATTCCCTTTTGATTTAAATCGAAGTTGAGAATTAGCGTGAGTTTAAATCAAATGTGAGCACCCTGACAAAGACGAACCTTCGGCGCCTCCTGCAACACCTCTTATCGCTTCACCAGTCGGTGGTTGGACAACTGCCATTTTTGATTGATTCATGTTGGTTTTTTCTCTTGTTTCTATTTCTCCCGATTTTTCTCTGCTGTGCTTTTGGCCTGTGTAATGGTTGTAACCTTGGACTCGTTATGCATGACGCTTCTTCTGATTCCATCACGTAAGTATCCGGGGTTTATATTATCGGTTTAGTGTGCTTGTGTTTGTGCACGCTGTTTGTTTTGGTGTTTCGTGTCGTGTCTTGTTGTAGCTTTGCACTCGTGTGTGTGTTTTTGTGTTAAAGTCGATGTTTGTGAGATGTTTGTAATCGGTGCGAACGAATCGGATAAATGGATGACCACGTTCCGGTTTTTTGATATCTCTAAAATCTCTACATAAAAAAAATTAATTCGACAAAAATATCTTAACTTTTCCATGCAATCTGTATTTTGCCAACATAACAAAATTTTAAAATTCCCAAGAGAATTCAATATTCAAAACGTCAGCTGTTATAAAGGAAACCGGATTACAAATTCCTTAAATATCTCTCTATATAAAAATTAATGTTGTTTTCTTGCCTCTGTTTCTTTGTACGCTGTATATTCAAAAATTACTCGACCAATTTTACTAAAATTTTCACATACTATCCATACTACAAGCACTACAACCTAAAAGTACAGCTACCACTATACAATAAATTGAACTAACTTCTTATAACCTATAAACTCAAATTGTATAATATTATTCTTGAGAGATATAAAAAAACCATTTACAATTCGAATACTTAAGTCAAAGGGCTAAAATAGGACAAACACCATTAAAGTTAAATTATCATTTATACTCTTACCTTTTCTTAGGCTCAAAAACTATTCAACTAATTTCACAATTTACACATATTATTTACATATTATTATTATAGTACCAGGATTGTTTAGAGAATATGGTCACTACAATCAAAGAGATTCAAATGGGGTAGCTACGTCTATAAAATAAAAATAAATTACACTAACTTTCTGCAAGCGATAAAACTAACAAACCCAGTGTGGATTATACTTTGGGCTTATGTTTACAACTTCAATCATTATAATTTCTTATGAAGTTGATTATTTTAAATATGAGTTATAGAAGTAATGTATGCTATAATATTTGGTTTGAGGTTATAAACTGTATATAAATACAACATTTCATCAATATATTCGTTTATACTAATTTAAAGAAGCATCTTCGTTTAGCTTCGGAAGCATTCGTACATTTTCGTATAACATATAAACATATTCCATTATTAATTTCTTCGCTATAATATTAATAACTTGTAAATAATTTGAAATAAAAAGCCATTAAAAGACAATATTTTAATCTTTCTTTAAATATATAATTACACACATAAATACAAAATTTTAACAAATATTCCTACAGTTTTATAATCCTTACAATTGCACACATTTACCGAGTTAAAAATCCCCGTCAACATAGTTAGGTAGGTCTAGATAAAGTGTGTTGTTTTTAAATAGTATTTTGTATAAATGATGTATTTCGGGTAATTAATCCGCCTGTGATTTTTCACGTGGGTTTACTAGCTAAAAATAAATTACATTAACATTAAACACCCATAGTTTTATACGCGCTCTACCAACTGCTCTGTTCATAAGTATCTTATTTTAACCACAAGTCACTTCAAAATTAATATTTCAATACACTCACTGAATCGAGTTTGTTAATTTAATCAATATTTATATAAAAAAATCAAGCAATAGCAAAGCATTCACTAGATAATTATATCTATTATATCGTATATCTATTATATGCTCACTATTTATCGTAATTAAAATTTATTGTTTTAATTAAATTCATATTTGGAAGTTTCATAACAAATACTACTTTCTTAAATCTTTTCCCCCAAACAAAGAAAATTAGAGCCGAAACCAAATCTTTGATATTTAAATTAAAGGTTGAAAGGTTTATAATCATAATAATATACAGTACACCTCCCTGATCAGTACTTATAGCCTCGTAATAACTCACTTCCCACTGTCTACGTGGAACATACTTTAGTTCGAAACTGCTGTTTTATTAATTGGGTTTCAGGCTAACGTAGGTTCAAACCCGGCTAAAAACAATCCTTTTCCGCTTTTAAGGCCGGTTCACATTAGTCTAGTAGCACATCAGTCCAGCGATCCAAACCAACAAATCCTAATTGCAACTGGAATAATGTAAACTGACACTGGAATGTCTTGGATCCAGTGCAGAACTGGACGGAGTTCTACTTTTCAAAGCAATTGGTGCTCCAATCTTTATCCGGTGATTAGTCAGAAAAGCTCACTCCCCTTATCCATCATACTGGTTATGTACAAAAGTACCTTCGTCCGATTGTCACCTACACTGCCCCACCTCTTCTAAACCATTCATCAATTTCTGAAAGTCCAGACATCCATGATTAGAAGCTAAATCGTTAGCTTCCCGAGCAGAAACACTCACCTGTCATCAGTTATGACACCTGCCCCTACACAAAAACGCAGGAACAGCTTGTGCCTTGTACACGACCCATTATGAAACAAGAAATGACTTAAAACTCACGTCATCAGCAATAAACTTATACAAAATCCAAGCTCACTCCAAAAATCAACCATCCACTCTCCAAAACAGTCATTACACTCACAATAAAGCCACTCACATCGCACACTATTGCAAAATTCTAATGAAGCAGCCAACAACACTTTGAGAGATTAATTCTCTCGCCAAAGCCAAGGATCCAGCGCAAATGGAATCATGCAGACGGCCAAATCCAACGCCATTCCAGTGCCGGCAGAAAAGTCAAACAGTGAACACGTAAGAAAAACACTTTTCATAACTAGTTTCTTCTTGAAATCATTGTCACTGTTGTATTCCCACTTCAACGGCTTCCAAATGGCTGGAATAATGTACAAAATCTCCATTCCAGTACGGTTTGGATCTCTGGACTGGCATGCTACTGGAATAATGTGAACCGGCCAATTATTCCACTAAGGCACTAAGTAACATTTTCAATATTTTTCTATAATCAACTTTTATATTTGAGATTTTCATCATAAATCAGGTAATACAAAATGTCATCTAATATGACGTTGAAGCGTTGATTTGTAACCAATACTGGCTCTTGGATCTTGAAAAGTAACAGTGGAAAATACTGTATGGTTTCCCAATCAAAACGTCTCCTCGGTTCGTCGGGAAACCAAGAATTCACCCTGGTCTGAAAATCCAGACGTTCCAAGACTGTTTGTTTCCACAATGCTTCAAACACGCTCTCGGTTTTCAATCGTGACAGGTCTAGCTACCCCACAGTAACGCAGGAACCAACACCGTCTAAGATCAAACATGGAACTGCTTGATCTTTTTAAAGTCATTTCCGACACACATCCAAACAAACAAGATACATATTGAATCAAACACACATACTAATAACAGCTAAAAATCCCAGCTTATCCCGAAAATTATTTATTTAGCAACAGAGTTAGCAAATTTGTACATTTAAAAAAGAGAAAACATTTTGTCCATTTTGTAGATATCACCGAATACACTAATTTAACTTAACAAATTAGGAAGTTCAATGTTAATTTCAAAGATATTACCGAATAAACTATTTTAACACAACTTACACAACGAGGAAGCACAATGTTCATTTCACCGGTAGCTGTGACGTACCCATTCAGCTATTCAATTAACCACTGCTTATTTTATTTAGTCGATGTCTTCTTCTTTTACGATCAGCTGTTACGTTAAACTTCTGGTTTGTCTTACTTCGTGTGTAATCTAATGAAGAAGAAATTATCGACGAAGTAAATAACGCAAAGCTTATCGCGTATCGCGAGTTTGAATATTTTACCTCATCAAAAAAGTGCTCGGTGCGCCTAAAGAAGTTTTCACTTCAAAAATCATCTCACTTGAAGAATATATTGAAAACTAATTATTTTAAATTAAATTAAACCCTTTGAAACTTTTTTTTTTATAAATATGTCAAGTTTCAGACAGACAAACTAGTGGTCCTACAAGGGTTCCGATTTTTTCCTAAAAGTTCGAACCCCTTAAAAGTGGATAGTCTCATACGGGATTGGAATAAGCTTTCTTGTCTTACTGGCGTTGCGATTGTATATATATTTTTTAGAGGATTTATCTTAAAGAAAATCGATATAAAAGAAGTCGATACAAATGGAATACAACAAATAAATTCTTGAAACCCTAACAAATTCACTCTTGTGTTAGTGCTAAAACTAAGAACACATACTACAGCTTGACTTGGAAACATGAACATAATTCAAGACAGCAAACATAAATTATGGCAAAAATATAAAAGCCACAAAAACATACATGAGTGAGGTTTAGAGAACGACTCACCGGCGGCTATTAGGGGAACGAAACGAAAGTTAAACAAATATTTCTCACGTAAATATAAAATAAGCGGTTTTCTACGAAATACGTTAAAGGCAATAATAGATTACAGTACCAATACACGTTCCGTAACGTCTGAAAACAAAATACAAACCGAATAAAGAAACGGCAAAGTTGAATGCATTTTGATAGCTGCACGAAATTCTGAAACCTTAGTCTGCATGAAAACCCCGCTGGGCTGGGCATGTTTAATTTTCATTAATATTTATTGTTATTCTTTGAATATAAATTTATAGCGTTGAATAGTCAGCGAATCTAAAAGAAACACCTACACAAAACATACGATGGAATATCGATCGAATACGAACGTTATTTTAACCTGCCTTTAAAAAATGCAAATACAGCCAAGTCATTTACAATGTTAAACAACTTATATTTTTAGAAAATCGTATCCTTTCGATTCCTTCATAGCCTGAATAACATATGTAACTCTAGGAATCCTAAAACTGAAATTGTTCAAATGTAAAGGTAATATTTGATTTTATATGTTTATATATTTTACTGCAATTTCTTACATACAATTAAATAAACAAACATGAAAAAATCCATAAGTTTGAAGTACAAATTCTAATTTTGGAGTTAGAATATTATTTTTATTTGAGAAATCAATTTACCATCTAATATACTCACTACATATGGTACTTGTATTTCCGCTAAGATAACTTAAACATTTGTTTTCTATTTGAAAAATAATAACAATACACTAATTCTCACACACGTACGTTTATTAATCAAACGCGTTTCAACGACAAAGTCTACATCTTCAGTGATACATGAGCTACAACTAAAAAATTATAACTGTTTTATAAAGTTTTTAGTTGTAGCTCATGTGCCACTGAAGATGACGACTTGTCGTTGAAACGCTTTTGATTATTAAACTTATGCGTGTGAGAACTAGTGTATTGCTATTCATGTATAATTCCTTCTCACACATCAAACTCAAAGTTTATTAATTTGTTTTCTTGTCTATCCACCTTTCTTAGCTTCGTTTGTTCGTTGTTCTTAGCTTTGCGCGTTCCAGGTAGACGCCATCATCAGAAGCGCAAATCAAATATCATGTTTGAAAATTGGTATAAGATAGAAAGCTAGAAATGTAGCATAGGACGAGGGCGTTTCCTTGTTAGCGAATTTCCATAGGAAAAATGAGCTATGCAGTGGCCCTTATGGTAAGACCCAAGGTCGGGATTAGAAAATTAGCACCGGTCATGGTCTCCAGAACACGTTTTGAGGTGTCATTAAAAATCATATAAATATATACGTATATGTATAAATGTGTTCGCACTCTAGCGGCCGCATTTTAAGTCCGATTTGGTTTAAAAAAAATCACTCGGACGAGTTCGTTAGGCAAACAAAATCCAACAGTCGAAAGCACGTTGTTTTACCGGAAGTAACTATTTTTTGAGATTTTTCCTACGAGAATGAATTTGTTTTTTCTACATATATAAATGTAGGATGTTATTCTGCACATTTTGTTTTTTTTTACGCGACCTTATAGCTCGCTTGCTTCCCCCAAAATCGATCAAAACGTAAAATACCATAGAATTACCCGGTTCAAAGCCATGTGATGGATTCTACCGCGGGGTTGGCGTGCGAAGCACGCAATGCATTGTGTATTGAAGATACTCCCAAAACGGGGGTTGGCGTGCGAAGCAAGCAATTCATTGTGTATTGAAGATAATCCCAATATGCGGAATGGCGTGCGAATCACACAATGCATTGCGTATTGAAGATACTCCAAATAAGCGAAATGGCGTGTGAAATATTTTGCAGCTATTCAGCACCGTCGTGAATAGACCAATTTCCCAATTGTTGGTTGAAACCCTAAAACATAGGCCTATAAACTTAATTTTGGAAATTCGCTCAACTCACGTCAGCGGTTCAGCTGCGTGGTCGAATTATTTATCAAGACAGGACCTAAGATCAATCAAGTGAGCGGGATAGACAGTCAGAAAATGGATGGGAATGGGTGTAAACAGGTATAAGAGACAAAGGTTTAGAATATTATTATAATTGACAATACGCTCCTGATGATGGGGTCCAACCGAAACGCGTCAAGCAAAGAACAAACTAAGCTAAGAAAGGAGGATAACAAGACAATCTAATGTACTTTTTTGTATTGGATGTCTAAAATCGATTTCTAAAGGAACAATTTTTTGTAATTTCTTCTCCTTATAAAAAAGATCGGTTTTATTTAACAACATTACTCGGTGTCCGCGTTTGTTAAATAGGGTAATACATTTTCTATTTCAAAAGTTTTAACATATAATATCGCTAAAAAATATTTTTTAACAAAACAATGTTTGACACTGCAAAAACCAAATGTTTAAAAATGAATTTTGTAGTATAGTTTGAAAACTCCTTTTAAGACTCTAAAAACCAAATTATTTATGTTTACCTCTTAGTTCAGAAAAAACTACCTCCGATTTAACATTTGTTTATAACTAAATTCTTGAGACAGACTTGGTAAACGTTTACAGTAGGCCTAAACATATTTTCAAACTGTGACAGTTTTATAACTTTTTCGCCGAAGTATTTTACGGAAAACTACTTAAATTATGACTCACCATAGGAATGTAAGGCTCGGCAGACCCAGCCGCCATCTTGAATTTCAACTCCGAAAAGAGCAATGTTAAACGCGTAACAAGAATTCTGAATGTGACATTTTAAAGGTTAGGTCAGTCCGAATGTGGATATCATTCAGTCTTTTAAATTTGTTTTAAAGTAAATTTCTGTTCTTTGAATTTAAAAAGTTTGTGATTTTGTTCTCCAAATAGTAATAAACGGTATCAGTTAACTGACACAAACTTTCTCCCAACTTACTGTAGTCAAAATAATATTGTTTTCAATCATTTTATTTATTGCTTTTTAGAACAAAACAAAAAAATAATATTCTACCTACGTTAATCGTATAAAAAAATTATTGTCCTAGGCGGGATTCGATCGCGCGACCTTTGAATTACTGGCCGTGATCGCTACCATGGTGCTACCCAGTGCGGCCGCCGCCGCGATGCTAGATTGACTACATAAACTTGTTTATTTTTAAACATTTCCCCATAATTATAAAACGCCGAAGTTTTGATAAAAGCGGGTGGTGTCATTTTGTTTGGCATCTTAAGCACTATAAATACTGAAAATTTGATCAAAATCGTTAGAGCCGTTTTTGAGAAATTTGCATTTTTGT